>BQKZ01000772.1:87776-117128 GCA_036244855.1 Temnopleurus reevesii
GTCAGCCTAGCGTGTTTTTCCGTATTTCTATGATCAAGGAACGTCTGTCATATTTCATGAATACTTGGCAGACATAGGCTATAAACACGTATAATTGACTCTGACTTTTCTTCAGCTCATCCCTCGTCTTTCTCGCTTAATCTTAATTCTTTCTCTCTCTTTTATATTTATCGATGAAGGAAAAATGCAAATAAAACTTTATTTCAGAAGTCTCAATTCATATCCTGAGGTAATACTCCACTCGCTTCACTCTGTAAAAAAAGACGTAGACAGCTTTTTTCCTTTCAACAAAACTCCGTTCCGTTACAAGAAAAAAATCACTATCTTGACGAGTCTAATCTAGTTCTTTCTTTAGCCCATGGAATTTGTTTCAACCAAGAACTGCCAAATTAAATTATTTCTAGGTAAATAAAGTCCGAAATTTTGCAAGGATTATTTTTTTAAAAACACAATAGTTAACGTATTAACATTATTTGAACTCAGGCTTTTGGACCTCTGCATTGACCGCTTCTGGCAAGATATGTAGAAAAAAAATCCGCCTTCAAAAACGTTGCTGAATTTCTGCAGTTGGGGTATTTCTTGATAAAAAAGGCAGGATTGACAATTTTAGAGACACATCGTGCCACATGATTGATTTACTTTGTTTTACAAAAAAAAACACCATAAATATGTCATTTTTATTGCTCCTTTCCATTCGGTGAATGTTAACATGTTTAAAGTAATCATGAAATAATTAATTTGCACAACCATGACAACTAATGCCCATTGCTATTAAAGAACCACAGGGAAAGGTTACTCCCAACAAAATAGATATTCAACTAAAATAAAATCATATTTAGATTATATCGACATGTATGGGAATAAGCTTATGAAATATTATGTATTATTATGCTTTTCTAAAGTAAGAAATAGAATGGAAATATGTAAAAAAAAATAATAATAATAAAATCGCTGAACTTACCTATCCCCTGTGGATGAAGATATTGTAAAAACAAACCGACGATATATCAGCACTCGGAT
Organism: Temnopleurus reevesii; assembly: GCA_036244855.1. NCBI lineage: Eukaryota > Metazoa > Echinodermata > Echinoidea > Temnopleuroida > Temnopleuridae > Temnopleurus > Temnopleurus reevesii. Next base: position 88,797 of record BQKZ01000772.1, read on the forward strand.
GATTATTCTAAGGTATTCTCCAAAATGGTATAAATCAAAGAAACTCCATGTAGTAAACTAGACAATGTTTAAGAATTCCTTATTCCTCGAACAATCTCAATCTGTAAAAGTGCTCCACACAATCGGCGGGAGAACCATTCCTCATCGGACCTGTGCGAAAGTGGAATAAAAATCGGTCAAGTAAATGCATTGATATTCAATTGTACAGTGTGATCCAGGCCCCTTTTCACGAGGGGATATCAATTCCAACTACAAAACTAACCTATTGGACTTGTGCGATGGAATTGAGGAGATCGGGCAAGTGATGTGGTTGTGTAAAGGACCCCATGTCGATTGGACGGCGAAACATTTGCAACCTTAGACTCTGCTGGTGATGTTGATGTAAGAGGTATGATATTCATGCTCTGTTCAGTGATATTGTAAAGGATATGATGGAGTAAGATACATGACGAGAGATTAGCTGGATTAATATACTTCAGGGTTCGTTTCAAATCTAAACATGAGATCCGAGTTCAACAAGGTTAGTCTAGTTTAAAGGTTCAAGGCACAACGTGAAAAAAAAGAATGATGTATTTGTTTCAGCAATATACCTAAAGGAAAAGTAAAAAGTTTAAGCTAATGATTAAAATGTTTTGAAGATGAATGCATAGTTGTCATGAACTCATCAATAGAGTTCTGCAATTTAAGCTCCAGCAATATATTTTCTTCGGAATCTGAGAATAGAGGGGAAGGTTGGAAAATGATTGGCTATCTAAGCTTTTGGCAATATTGTTCTCTGTCGGTTATGTATATGTATGTGTGTGTATATGTGTGTATGGATATGCGTGTATATGTGCACATTGTGATTTATTTTTACTTTTTATTTCTCCCATATTCAAATACACTACACATGCAGTTATTATACATAATCTAAACAAATGTGGTATCATTCTGAAGGAATTGACAATAATATCGAAGATGTTGTTGATCATATAGGAGGTATAGGAGGTATATGAACGCTAATACTCCGATGGTATAATTTTAGGAAACCATAATATTATCACATCTTGAGTAATGTATGTCACAATATTGCACTTATCATTCTTCAATGTGCTTAGCGCATAATTTGAATGCATAAGTATTTCGATACATTTTTATATCTCAATAGAATTGATGATCAGTAATGAATCAACAAATATACGTCTTTAACATTGCAACTGTTCTCAATGTTTTCGATTTTACTGAGGAACTGTCAAATCCATCGACTAGACGTGATACATTTCGCCCTGATAAACGATTTGACAGCAAACAACATAGAACTATTGTTTGAAACTTTACCACCCGATTTCATTATGATAATGATATATGCAATGTAATAGGGAACGGTTCTCCCCTTCAGAATGCTCAAAACGTTTTGAAATATTATAACCCTGGATATAGCTCTTCCCCACAAGCGCTGAAACATTCCGAGAAATAAATATTCCCTTCCAGGTACCTTTAATCGAATTGATTTCATCGAAATGTGTATGAATCGGTGGGTTTTGAACCGTGACACTCTGACTGAAAGGCGAGATTCAGGACCACTACACCACACCGCGGCGCCTTAAAATTGCCCTAAAGTTTGAAATCGTGATTTAAGCGCTACAATATCTAACTCAGTATCGTAATAATCCGAAATATAATATAAAAACAAGACGAGATCAGATTCACTTTAATTCAGGCTCAGACATAACAATCCCCTAAGATTTGAATTCAATTCAACTTTGATTCATGACATTTCGATTGGAAGATGATTACCAAGGCGACCGTCTCACCCTCTCTCCATCTCTCTTCGCATGAGTGCACAGAGTGCGCATTAAACCATAATCCCGCATCAACAGTTACAAAACTCCAGAATTGATGGAGAGCTAGCTATGAAAACAAGCATTACCGGTGGAGATGGAGTCCAAGAGAGAGTCTTAATGGACGACCGAATCTTTGATGGGAGGAGAAGTAAAATTGAGTTGTCAGCAGACCATATTAAAATACCTGAAGACGGTCCATACATCAGTGGGTGTCAATTCTTAACATGGCCTAATATCCCCGAATCGGCAGAGCGGGATGGGGTTTTATTTCTCCATCCCACTTTTTTATTTTTCCACGAATTCATGACAAACTCGTTGCATTGAATCTAATGTTCGAGTGTAGTTGGTTTAGATTGTTTCTCAGCAACCCTTGAATCAAGAGAGCGATCTACACTTGCACTTGAGTGTCTAGGATCTCACTTCTTTTGAAAATAACATCTAGGTTTTTTAAAGGTCGCCTTGAATCTACATGACGTCATTGACTCATTAACACCTCAGCGCAACACATAAATAGACTTCTCAATACTTTCATCTCAAAAGGTACTGCAATGTTGGATATCACAAATAATGATGACATTTGAATTTTAAAAACACATGATGATATAAATACCACATAAATGTTTAACATTGCGTTCCTGTAAGTCACAGTAATCGGGTAAACAATTCCTACAGTTAAGCTTCAAATAGTTCTCGAAATTATGACATAATCACATTAAGAATATAGGGGTACGTTGGTGATGGATTCTGCCCCAGTCACATCGGAACCCCGTGCAAACACTATTTAAAACGACACTTCATTCAGTTAACTGTGTTAGTTTCACCTGAACAAAGAGTCGCGTTGAATCGTGTTCAATCGGGTCTCCTATGTGACTGGTGCTTTATAGATAGATAAAAAGATCCAAACCATCGTCCATTGTTTTGTCTTTGTTTAATAAGTTTAATCAAAAGGAATGACATTTTTGATTCATTACTGTATCAACATTGCGACATTGATAGACTTATATATTGAATTGATTTCAATATTTGTCCTTCAGTCTTATCAGATAATTACAATCAAAATGATTGATCTCCTTTGATTAACCTTCGCTCATGTTGCCTCGCGATACATGAGAGAAAATATAAAGCAAAGAAGGAGGAAACACATAGGTAGATAGGGAATGGTTAATGGAAAGAAGAATGTGGAGAAAAGGGGAGAGAGAGAGAGAGGGGAGAGAGAGAGAGAGCTTCCGTCTACCGTAGATATGAACTTCGTCAAACTTGAATATCACTCTAGAAAATGAGTTCATATCCATTTTTATTCAAGATAAAAACGAAATTCGCTTTAAAACTGTTAGGAGTCATGAAATTAGTATCTTCTTGGTGATGATAAGCTATACCAATTGTATTGTAACCGAGAGGTCACAGGTTCGAATCCCGTCCGGGAGCTGTGAATTCTCAGCAGTTCCAGACAACTTATATTACACAGTTCGTGCGCATACCCTGGTTAGTGGAAAGATTTAAAATTTGTCTGATGATGATAAAAAGTATATATTACCCACGATTTTAGAAACAATTTAATATTTGTCGTTTAAAACACTTTAAATGTATTATTACTAGTTTATGTCAAAAATCATGAGCAAGGTGATGATGCCGCGATGTGGGGAATGTAATTGGATCTGAAGGCATGCCTCACACGGTCGACGAAGCACGTTTGAAATTATTACATTGCACAGAGGTCAAATTCCTCTACGCATAGGAGTAATGACATCTTTAACTAATGGATTTGTTCTCAAGAGTATAATGTATTCCATTAATAGTTGGTATTAATAATGGGCGACTCAATTCATTAGGTAAAATTAGTTCAGTCTGACAAGGTGCAGAGAAGTATATAAATCAGACATGAATTATTGATAGTTATCTGTACACCCATTACAATTCCTTATATATAATTCATTCCACTTTAGAACCTTATTTCTTCGTGGTCTAGATAAAGTATTATAGGGGGTAATTGGACTCAGCATGTTAGATTCCGATTCATGCCATGCTCCATTTATATCCTTTAGGAACTAATGCACCGTAAAGGTTGATGACATAAACAATATTTCCCCTAATTAGGTTCAAGAACAAACAACTCACAGCAAAGGTAGACATTTCAGTTCAGGAGGACTGTAACATAAAAGATGCAATTAAATTTACGATGAATACTAATCGTAAGTCTATGACAAAATGTGTACCATAGAGATACGATTAATTCTTAATTCATCGTATCTCTTTTATGTTACAGACTCCTGCCATTCCTATGCAATCGTTTCATAGCTTTTAACGCGTCTTGTTGTATTGCTGGTAAAAAATCTCACCAGCAATGGGTCAAGGGTATAAGAGTAACGACTTGTGACTCAATTAGAGGCAATATTAAGGAATCAGACACGGTGATTGGGTACTGCCTTGGACGGCAAGCTGTCACGTGTTGGTTTGTATTACATCGGACATTGGTCACTTCGAACGTCCTTTCTTGGCAGCAAGCCAAGATTTTGGGTGGGGTGCAAAAATGGACGAAGCGGATCACTTGTGAAAAAAAGACAAATATGAAAAAAAGTCATGTTGGATTAATTTTATTCATTCAAGCAATTTATGAAAAATGTTCCTTATCCCTTTTAATCAATTCCACGCACGATTTTGTTTTTAATTTCACCTTATGATAGGTTCATCCTGTTTATTCTTTCTGCTATAGAAATGGCAGAGAGTGATAACATTTTACACATATGGAAATTATAGAATAAAAAAACACATTTATTCTTCTTTTAATCGAAGTTTTGATTCGGTTCCTTTGCTCTGCTTTTCAACCTCTCATCGACTATAATTCATATTTGGTATCGTGGGTAGATATAACCAACCTTGAATGGATAGCAATGAAAAATTATCTCAAAACAAATTAAAACGCAATTAATCTCATCGATACGCATGTAATTAAAAGTATCTGAAAATATGAAAGCATAAATATATCGCTTACTATCTCATAAAAGGGAAAATGAATCGCCGCTCAGAAACCACGTGGTTTGGGGCCAACGGAAATACCGCGCTTTTACACCCGGAGGTCCGGCAGAGGTTTGTCAGCGCATGGTGCCTTGCTGAAAAAAAGGATAAGCGTCCGGCAAGACGCTAACAGATTTCCATTGTTCAATCGCTTATACATTAAAATTTACTTGACGAATAAGCCCATAAAATACATAGCATGCCTATTTTAGGTAAGGGTTTAGAATTATGACTATCGCACTATCTGACTCGGCGAAATTTTATTTCCGTATTCGACAAAGCTATCCATTGACTTTAAGACTGTATTTGCAACGCATAAAAATTCACCTGCAAACATATCAACACTGTGGGTTGACGTTGGTTATTTTATATAAAAAGACGATATTGTTCTATTTACTCAAGACCAGGCTTTAAACGTAACCATGGCCACTTTTATTTCATTGGTATCACAATCGTAAGTGATGACTGGTATCATAAGAAATACACCGAGATTCGTATTTTTTGCAATACCATCAAGACACTTCGAGAAATCGCATGACAAAATATTGGGCCATGTGTATTAAAAACCAAGATCAGGCTTTATACGTAACCATGGGCGCTTTTATTTGTATCACAATCTTGAATGATGACTTGTATTATACGTTGGCACTCGGTAAAATTGGATGAAAAAGAAAGTGGTTTTGCAATAATCCACTATAACTCTATTCTATTGACCCAATATTTAGTCACGTGTATTAATAATGACATTAGCCAAGATCCGGCTTTAAACGTCACCATGGACGCTTTGCTTTGTATCACAATCTTAAATGATGACTGGTATTATAAGAATTGAAAAGATATTCGTATTTTTATAATAATATCACGGCACTTGGTAAAATTGGATTAAATAGAAGGTGATTTTTTGTGTTGCTTCCAATCTTTAATCTATTCTATTGACCCAGTATTGGGTCTCGTGTATTAGTAATTGTATTCACAAAGATCAAGATTTATACGTAACAACGAACGCTTTTACTTGGATTACAATCTTAAATGATGACGGGTATTATAAGAAATAAAAAGGGTAATATATTCTATTCATCTCTACGTATTCCTACCNAGCCAAGATTTTGGGTGGGGTGCAAAAATGGACGAAGCGGGAAAAATGGGGAAAAAACAGATTAAAGGATATGACAAAAAGTCATGATAGGTTAATGTTTTATTACACATTTCACCTTATGATAGGCTCATCCTGTTTATTCTCTGTGCTATAGAAATGGTATCGTGGGTAAATAAACCAACCTTGGTACTCACGACTGTATTTGCAACGCATAAAAAGTAAACTGCAAACACATCAAAACTATGGCTTGACGTTGGTTATTTTCGAAAAGACGATATTGTTCTATTTACCCAAGATCAGGCTTTACACGTAACCACGGACGATTATATTTGTATTTGTATCACAATCTTAAATGATGACTGGTATATAAGAAATGCACCGAGATTCGTATTTTTGTAATACCATCACGACACTTGGAGAAATCGCATGAAAGAGAAAGTGTTTTGTTTTTGTTTTCAGTCTTCTATTCTATTGACAAAATATTGGGCCATGTGTATTAATAACTAAGATAAGGCTTCATACGTAACCACGGACGATTCTATTTGTATCACAATCGTAAATGATGACTGGTATTATAAGCTGGCACTCGGTGAAATTGGATGAAAAAGAAAGTGATTTTTGCAATAATCCTCTATAACTCTATTCTTTTGATCCGATATTTAGTCACGTGTATTAATAATGATATTAACAAAGATCAGGCTTTATAGGCCTACGTAGCCACGAACGCTTTTATTTGTATCACAATCTTAAATGACGACTGGTATTATAAGAAATGAAACGAGATTCGTATGTTGTAGTAATATCACGGCGCTTGGTGAAATTAGATTAAGTAGAAGGTGCTTTTTTTGTTGCTTCCAATCTTTAATCTATTCTATAGACCCAATATTGGGTCTCGTGTATTAGTAATGGTATTCACGAAGATCACGATTTATACGTAGCAACGGACGCTTTTACTTGGATTACAATCTTAAATGATGACGGGTATTATAAGAAATAAAAAAGGGTAATATATTTTATTCATCTCTACGTAATCCCATTCACGCACTTGGTGAAATGGAATGAAAGAGAAAGTGACTTTTCACAAGAATCTGTTATTCTATTCTATTGACCCAAGATTGAGTCCCCGTTATTAATAATGATATTAAAGAAGAGCAGGCTGTATACGTAATCATGGACGACTTGCTTTGTATCATAATCTTAAATGATGACTGGTATTATAAGAATTGAAACGAGATTTTTATTTTTGTAATAATACCACGGCACTTGGTGAAATTGGATTAAGTAGAAGGTGATTTTTTTTTGTTGCTTCCAATCTTTAATCTATTCTATCGACCCAATATTGGGTCTCGTGTATTAGTGATGGTATTCACCAAGAGCAAGATTTATTCGTAACAACGGACGCTTTTACTTGGATTACAATCTTAAATGATGACGGGTATTATAAGAAATAAAAAAAAAGGGTAATATATTTTATTCATCTCTACGTAATCCAATTCACGCACTTGGTAAAATGGAATGAAAGAGAAAGTGACTTTTCACAAGAATCTGATATTCTATTCTATTGACCCAAAATTGGGTCCCCGTTTATTAATAATGATATCATCAAGATCAGGCTTCATGTGTAACTACACGGACGCTTTCATTTGCATCACAATCTTAAATGATGACTGGTATTATAAGAAATGAAACGAGATTCGTATTTTTGTAATAATATCACGGCACTTTCTGAAATTGGATCAAGTAGAAAGTGATTTTTTTTTGCTACCAGTCTTGTATTCTATTCTTGTCGTCCGTGTAGTAATAATGACATTAAACTAGCGTGCCATCAAAATGTGACATATCGTGACGCATTGAAAAGGTTTGAATGAATTTAATGACTTATTCAGGTGAGCATATATATACGAAGATATTCTTGAATTTTATCAACTTTACAATTAACCAAATCTATATAATGACGCATGAAATGTAGGTTAAAGGGGGAAAATATGAGAAAAATATTAACTGAGAATGAGAGGGGGTGGTCCCAAAAATATTGATTGGAGAGAGAAACAAATATGAACTTGATTGCGCACGTGTTCACTCGTTTTTGTGTACGGTATGGATATATATGTATGTTTATGTATGTGTGTGTGTGGTGTGTTTACATACATATATCATATCATGTTGGTAGTTAGGGGGAGAGGGCGGGAGAGGGAGGAGGGGGGGGGGGTGATATAAAGAAAATACAGATATAGGTATGGGTGTGTTTACAAATGTATCTTATAGCATGTTTACATAAGAAAATGGTTAAAGAGAGTAAGCGAGAGGGAGATGAAAGAAGAGAGAGAGAAAGAGAGAGAAAGAGATAGAGAGAGGGGGAAGACAGAGAGAGAGAGAGATGATATATATATATATATATATATATATATATAGAGAGAGAGAGAGAGAGAGAGAGAGAGAGGGCGAGAGAGGGGGAGAAAGAGAGAGAGGGGGAACGAGTGATATGAAGAAAAGACAGATAGAAGGCGTAGGAAGAAGGGCGGCTTATCTTACAATATACACATCAAGCAATATTACTATAACCATGGCAACCGTAATTATTTCTTGAGATTCAAATTAAGGTTATACTAATACGTAACACAATGGATTGAATATATCAAAACTCTTTCGAGATAGAGAGGAGAGTAATGAAGTGCAATAAATGCTTTCTTCGGAAATTAAAAATCGCAATTTTATTCAGAGGCACACTCACTGCCGGAGTTAATTTATAGAGTCAACATAAAGCTTGAACTGCCATTACTTCGGCATTGTATGACCATTGTTAAGTAACAATATGCTTAAACAAAGTAATAGTGAATCTTTGCATTTTACAAATTATTACTTGGCAAATGTTGAAATGGGTTCAAACAAGATGCCTTTAAAAGAACATGGGTTTGTTTTATTACTGAGGCGGTGAACCAACAAGGGAGACCGGAGCAAAAAGGATATTCCTAAGCCAGGGACCGCTGTTTATGCATTATCATCATTTCAGCTTGAAATGAAATTCACTAATTTTAGCATAGCATCAAAAGGAATTTAGCAAAATTGTAAAATGTTAATATAATAAAGAGAAATGATCGAAACGCAGATTCCGGCTCATTGTTTGGCTTTTGTCAAGCGAAAGAATAGAGCATCATCGATCTGGCGCGGTCTACGATCAATTTGAGAAACATCATTTCCGGTATCAAAGATGTAAAAAAAAATCCAGCCGGCTTCATCAGTCGAATTTCTTTGTTGTAGAAATGCATAATATCCAGAATGAAAACGGACCTAGACAGTTTTTTTCTTTGTATTCAACAACGACTCTTCTTTTTGGTCAGGGGAAGTTATTAACTTAATAAGTTGTATCGGAACAACGAGTATCATTGAATCGTGTTCAAACTAGGCTTCAATGTGACTAGGGACGTAGCAACAGTAAAATAATGCCATGTTCAGATTCATCGTTACGCTGGTGAAAACACTAATTAAGATCAAATCATTGCGCTTTTCACTTGAAAACCACATCAAAGGGTTATAGTTATATACTGGTGGCGATTTACTGCGCGGCAGTCCCAGTTGTCTTACATTTCAGAGAGGGCGTTCTTAACGTCCTTTCTTTAATGACCTTGAGGAGACCTTGAAATAAGAGACCTAACTGGCGCCACGTGTCCTGTCGATATACAAATAGCAGTGTCAGATGATCCAACCCACAGGCACGAATCGATTTTGGGGAAAGGGGAGTGAGGGATTTGAAAAGTATACTCATAATCATTGAGTACAAAATTCGTAAGTTCTTTCAATAGGCGCATATTGTATTTTTGTCTTTATTTGTTTAATCTTGTGCCCAAGTCACACAGAATTTAGGAAGCAACGCGATTCAAACCGACGCTAGCTTTGTTCAGAGGCAGATAACAAAGATTCATTTTGAATTTGTTGCATACGGGCCTCTGTGTGACTAAGGCATACATCTTAATTTTATTTGATTTTCTTTAAGATAGTGATTTTCAAATGGGAGATGATTCTGGAGTAACCCGATTTTATATCTATTAGTAAAGAACACAACTTTGCAATTCTCACAAGAAGACGCATTAAGGCAGAGCAAAAAATATGTAATGATTACACGCAGCCTTTTCTGTTTTGAACCACCTCTCCCTAAAACCTTTTTCCCGAAAACTACATGTAGCTATTCGAACCATTTCATGAGAATATTTGACAAAAAAGGTTACTATACAAAACAATGGTTCACAGTGGGACATCAATTGAATCATGGATTTAAAAACGGACTTCCATGATTGAATTCCATGAGTACACGGAATGCATGCATTGACAAGAAATTGATGTAAGCTCATGACAACATTTATCCCGAGGCAGGATGGAGAGTTTTTATTGATCGCTGGAATGACCAATGTAACAAGACACTGGGAGAACCACCTGAAATTGTCTTTATTTGAGATAGTTATTCTTCAGGATCAAGGTCATATGAGATGTTCAATTATCCAGCCATGACCCGGCAGGTATATAGAGGGATTCACAGCTAAAGCCCCGGTCACATAGGACCCCGGAAGCAACACGATTCACCCCGACTCTCTGTTAATTCACAGTTAAGTGCCTCAGAACAACGAGTCGGGATGAATCGTGTTGCTTCCGGGGTCCTATGTGACCNAATTATCCAGCCATGACCTAGCGGGTAAAGGGGTGCACAGACAGGGTTCTGTTTAGCCTGTAGCTTCGGCCCCTTTCAAACCGCATCGCCATTTGAATAGGGTCCCCTCGGGTAACCACAGTAAAGTCTGGGGGACACCATTGCATTGAAAAGCTATATAATGGCTAGCGTAAATTCAATTTCATGTCCGAAGGTCCCCCGATGAACTGGGGATCACCAGACAGAGGAGTTTGCAGATTATGTTCAGTCCAAAACAGTCGACCGTTCCATACCACATCGCCATTTAAGGAGACTCGCCTCGAGATACAGCCGTAAAATATTGCCGAACTTATAGAAGAAAAATGCATTGCTAGGTTCAAGAATCCACGAAGAGCACATGGTTAATGCATTTATTCGACCAGCTAATTTTCTTAATATTTTTTTAGCTTCGATTCATTTATGTTATATTCTCTGTACAGCTAAGTTACACTCAACACTTCATCCCAATTGGTATCTAGGTCAATCGTCCTGAGACTTTAGCCTTCAATAGCGTTAAACGGATTACAAGCCGAACGTTCACCATCTGATCCGTATAGTTTGTTACTGAATCTAAAATCAGTTTCCATTTAGAAGGGTTCCGAACATTCATCGTCGTATATTCATTGAAGTATATCGCTCAAATGAATAAACTATCCAACCAGAAATGCGACATAATTAAACGAACGTCTCGGATCAAAATGTATAGAATTGCATAATAATTCTTGGTGTTGGGGCGAACAAAGATATTTTAGCCAGACACAATGCACATACCATACACACAGAATACTGTATTTTACAGAATACCCTGTGTTTTTTTTAATCGAAACACGGTAATACTTCAGAAAGAAATCGAAAGACATTTTGGAAGGGTATGCATAGAAAGCGGGTGAAATCGTTAGGTTTAACGCAATGACAGTTTTGATGTTTCGGGAGTATAGATTATTCAATAGGAGACGTTCAACGAAAGACGATATTCCGGTTTTCAGATGAATAATTCCCGCAAGGTTCCTAACTGTCAGCCTGGTCAAGTCATGGCCAGTTCAAGTTTGATGCTTCTAGAGTATTTGGTTGTCATGACACATGTCAAACCTAGGTCATGATGCGAATTGTGGTTGATAAGCAGACAGAAGAAGGTCAATCCTACAAAAGTATCGCGCTAGTTACTACAGATTCTTGACAACTGCTATACTTGTAATAATAATTATACGTTCTTATATATAACGCCTAACACTAACTTTCTCAGTCGTCCCTATAAGCGCCCAACAATGTAGAATAAGCAGTGCAGCTGTAAACAGCGCCCTGCATTGCAATGGAATAATTCCTGCCAGGTACCCATTTACCTCACCTGGGTCAAGTGTAGCATAATATAGATGAATGTCTTGTTGAAGGAAATTGGTGTCTTAGTTGGAATTCAAATATGCGACCCTCTTGCTGAAAGGCACGAGTCTAAACCACTACACCACGGCGCCTTCTCGGGTAGAAAAAAATCTTAATTAGATTATAGGCACCTTAGGCCAAAGACCACCTTAGGCCAAAGACCACAAAGGAGATAAATTGCAATGTCTCGAATTGCAGGTTACTCAACGGCTGCTCACCAAATTATATTATATAAATTCGATGTCTTGTTTAATACCTCTGCTAACAACAAGTGCTAAAATCTACAATCCATAATTTTATGTTGCAAACAAAAGTAAGTAGAATACGTCACTCGAAGTTCCTTCAAGGCATGCATTTTATCATGGTACATCGGGTACCGGTCATTTGGTTTGGAGAAAGAGCAATATAATTCCATAAATTGATTACTCTTGATTACAGAAACTTATCCTGAGATGATTCTGTAGGATTTTTTCTTCACATGGGTAGTGTATAAAATGGCAATTTACGTGTGTCCTTAAGGAATTTAGTGAGTCTATGTTGTAATGGACATGGTATTGGAAGGAATGGCAAGTGTACAGGTGCGGATCTACGGGTTTTGGCATCCGGGGGGAAAATAAGTTACTCCCCACCCTGGGTTGTATTTTATAAAGCCGTTTGTAGATCTACGCACGGCTTAACGAACGACTGATGATGGCGATTCAGCGCCAGCAGCTATCACTGAGTGCAAGAAAGGGTCACCAGTCAATTGTACAGGCGTGCGTAAAGCAACCCTGGTCCAAAGTTTAACAACGTTCTCTTTTATTCAAACGAGGGACAGAAGCGAAAAAGCGGACAGTTTTACATTCCGTATCATTACAAGGAATCATTTCATTGTATCACGCAATAGAACAATTTTAGCCATTGATACATTGAAATAGATAATAGATTGAAGATCACTACTGAGAAAGAATTAAGAACCTAAAGAATTAAGGGTTGTTATTCAAAAATGCAATTGATCACAAATTACAGTTTATCGGAACGTGCCAATCAAAATCATTGTTTCATGCCCGACTTGTTACAAGCGCATATCATACACGTATGATTTGTGTGTTGCAATTTGCGACCGATCCGCAGTTGATCTGCAATCAATTGAATTTTTTTAACAAGGTCATCACAGAGGTTCTATTTTAAACATTATTTGGCACACTGGGGACAATTCTTTTTATCAAAAAGGCAGATGAAAAAAAATGANTCATAACTTTTGAATGGATTATCCGATTTTGCTCAAATTTTCACAGTTTGTTCATCTTATTTTTCTTCATTTAATGATAGCAATTTAATCTCTGAGTGTAGTTCCCCTTTAACGAACGACTGATGATCCTTTATGGTGATTCAGCGCCAGCAGCTATCACTGAGTACGAGAAAGGGTCACCAGTCAATTGTACAGTCGTACGTAAAGCAACCCTGGTCCAAAGTTTAACAAGGACAGAAGTGAACAAGCCAAAAGTTTTACATTCCGTATCATTACCAGGAATCATTTCATTTTACCACGCAATAAAACAATTTTAGACATTGATACATTCAAATAGATAAATAGATTGGAAATCACAACTGAGAAAGAACTAAAGGGGTGTCGTTAAAAATTGCAATCGATCACAAATTGCACTTTATCGGAACGTGCCAATCAAAATCATTGTTTGGTGCCCGACGTGTAGCAAGCGCATATCATACACGAATGATTTGTGTGTTACAATTTGCGATTGATCCGCAGTTGATCTGCGATCAATTGAAATTTTTGAACAAGGTCATCACAGAGGTTCTATTTTAAACATTATTTGGCACGCTGGGGACAATTCTTTTTTATTAAAAGGCAGATGAAAAAAATGACACAAAAGTGATAGAAGTACATGCTCAGCGACCATCATTTTGTTTTTATTTCAATATAAAATTTTTTTTATCTGAAAAATGGAAAGAAATTGTTCTTGCAGCTGTTTGTTTGTTCTTTTCAAAAACTTAGTACGCCATGTCATAAAAACCAGAAATTATGTATTCTATAACTTTTGCAAACTCCCATTATATTATGGTTATGCGTATCAGCTGAGCAAGTGTAGAAGCTCCCCCCCCCCCCCCCCCCCCCCTTTTCAAACTCTCTCTCTCTCTCTCTCTCTGCCGACTTTGGCGCGTGTGGGAGATATTTGAAAAAATGTTGAGGGGGGGGGGGGAGGCGCCCCCCCCCCCCCCCCCCCCCCCCCCTTATGGTTCCCCGGTCCAGCTGATCACAACATCTCGTGAAGAAACATAATGTTGCCCGTCAGCTTCTTCAGGAAAAGTCTATACATCACCAACGTTTCTATATACATCTGCATCAACATGGAATGCATTTAGCAAACCCATCCATCCTTCCCTTCCCCTCCCAGCTACACAAGGAGATAAACTAAGATGTCAGTCTTTTCGCCCAACAATAATTTGCAAACTACACCCGGTCGTCATGTGCCCAATTACCACAAACGTGAAATGGTTAATGGCTAACGTAAGTGTTTTGCAAATGCATTTATCATTTCGACTCCCCCTTTTTCTCCTCTACGTCTATATAGCCAACACCTACAAGTCAAACATGATGCTTTCCTACATTGAATTACTTCAAAGTCATTGGAATTGTCTGGTTCTCTTTGATCTGTTGATTACTGAAATGTACAATGTCTACAAGTATTTTATATGAGTATCTACAATTTCACATTCCCAAATACATAATTATTCAATTACTACTCCCACGTACGTGAGTGGATGGCACATCAACCTTTCCCAGAGAACATTAACATCATATGCTGTGAATCGTATAGATCAGATTTGGGAGAGGTTGTACTACTTTCAGAGTTCAGTAATATATATATCACTGGAATACAGTTATTTTCTACAGATTAGAGCATGTTTGTAGTGTGTTTGAAAAAAAATCTACCCAGAAATAGCTTGATTATCGTGAAACAAAACCAACGCCATGGGGCTATTATCTTCATCAGCATATTGCCTGACATACAAACCCTAATGCTTCGGTCACATAGGACCCCGGAGGCAACACGATTCACCCGACTCTTTGTTAATCCACAGTTAACTGCCTCAGAACAACGAGTCGGGGTGAATCGTGTTGCTTGCGGGGTCATATGTGACCGGGGCTTTATACAAACTACCATAAACACATTCGCATTTTATCGACTCCGCCAGCGGTCAATTCCACTGGTGGTCCGTAGAAGTAACAGCTGATTGGCTCTTTGTGGCGAAACCAGTCCTGGGCGACTGCTTCCAGATTGTAAGTTGCCAATAAAATGCGTTAATTGAATACATGATGGTAGATTAAAAGAATGCAGCATCTACCAACATCACTGCACGATAATATCTATATATGAGAGTTTTAAGCGGTGCATTTAATACGCGTATTGTATTCCCTTCATTTCCTGTTGTGCAACAATTTACCGTGTTGCATGACCGGACAAATTCCCCATAGGCTCCCGTGTTTTATTTCCGTGCAATATTATGCCATGTTTTACGGCTTCAATTTCACGCATGCGCAAAGCAGTGATCAGCTGTTGCGAGCTCTCGGCAGTGTGCGAAGCACTCTCACGGAAATCCCATAGGCTCTGCGTGTGTTATATCGCGCGAAATTTGTTTTGATTTTGTTCGCGATTAAAATGGCAGCGCCCAGGTCTTGTTTCGCTTCGTTAACCGAGGACGATTTTGAGGAGATTCTACGCCAAAAAGACAGTGTTGAAAAGTGTTGAATACAGTGTGGAATTGTGTTGAACTACAGTGTTGAACTACAGTGTTAAACTACAGTTGAACTGCAGTGTATTGGATTGTTGGAGGGTACCGTACCGTGCCGTGCATTTGAGCTTTAGCTAACAGTACGGTAGGGCAATCAGGACGTTATTTCTCAAGCGCGGGATAATCTAGCAGGCGTTCTCAACCTTAGCGGCCCGCTAGATTATCCCGCGCTTGAGAAATAGCGTCCTGATTGCCCTACCGTACTGTTAGCTAAAGCTCCGTAGTGATTGAAACTGCACGAACTATGTGTCATGGAAGATCAGGCTTCTGGTACTTCTACCGATAATAATAATTGTATTGGATGGCTTTATTTCATGAAATACCGGGAATATTGCACTCGTTAGGGCCAATATTGCCCTAACTTGTGCAATATTCCCTGGTATTCCATTCATTGCCATCCAATATTATATAAATATTCTTAAGACATAACGATCTTTCATCCTAATCCCAGCTATCACCACCATTAATACTCACTCCATCTGTTTTCTCACCAGTCTCTTGAACTTACTATCAACCGTAACCTAACCTCGGTCCCATATGTACTCTTTTCATGTAGCCTTGACTATTCTTCCTGCCAAACATCACGCAGATAACTTTAAGATGATCCGTAAGCACTTCAGTTTCCACTTACAGTTCATTCATTAAGGGGAAGAAATATATAAGCACCACACTTCAGCATTTATAAATAATTTATAATGTTTGTTCCGACTTGAATATCGAGTGAAACCTATTCTTACGGGTTTTTTCAATAAACAAAGGACAAGGCTAATTCATCGAATGGAAGGCAAGATTTATGAAATATTGATATAATGTCCGAATTTGGTAAAATCAAAATATGATATATAGAACTTAAAATTGAGTTAATTTTCACAAAACAATATTAATGTATAATATATGTAATAAGAACAATAAATGAAAAAATAAACTAACATACCATGAGGACTATTATGATTAGTTTCATTTTTGTAAAAAAAAAATATCAAGTGACAATTTTTCTCGGGAGCATCTACAAAATAGAAATGAAACACATATCAATAATAGCTGCTCTAATAGGTTCCTTCTTTCCCACAATTTGTGGTAAAATGGAATATTCCTCTAAGGCGGAAACCATTAAGAGTGAATCAAATGACCAACACAAAACCTTCAGTTGATGCAAATGTTCCTCGCACTGCAAAAAATACGATAACCTATCACTAATTTTTTGTTGTTGTTATTCATCTTCATTTCAAGGAATCCAGAAGTAAACCGTGCTATAATTTTGAACGTGCTTAAGAAGTTATATAGATTTATGTTATCACGTCTTTATTTATTCATTCATGTGTTTTTATATATTTATTCATTTCCTTATCCATTTGTTTTTCTATTCATTCATTCATTCATTCATTCGTTCGTTTACTCATTTACCTAGATAAATAGCTTACGTGATAAAATAATTAAATGAAAATATCCGTCACATTTTTTTGCCCACATTGTTTCTCTTTTATGCTCTTTTTACTCTACAAGTCATTTTTTTTTCTCCCAACCCCATATTACTTTCCCTTTTTGGTGAGGGTGAGCTTAAAGACCCTCTGCATGAAACTGCCAGCGACTTTTAATTCACTTTTTTTCCATTCTAGACGTCATTTTTTACCCCAACCCCACTTCTTTTTTCCTTTTTTGTGGGGGCGTACAGTTCTTCCCCAGGCACCTTAAACGACTTTTCACTTACTTTCTGCAGCAATTTAGAGAATAACTACTCAACTGCACTTTCTCGATTGTCTTCTCCTTCTCCTCCTTCCTCATCTCATCCATTCCCTTTACACTTCCCCCTCTCCTCTCATTCCTTGTAATGCATCCACTTGAATGAAAAAGGCCTCTTAACCTCTGCTCGAATGGAGACCCTTTCAAGCACAAGGACCCTTTATCACAAACCCTTACGACTGAAAATGGGATTGATTTCCATCACTTATCACAAAGGTCTCGTCACCATGAAGGCTCCACTACGCCTTTTTACGCTTACAACCAAAGACTGTCCGGCGTTTATAAAATTCGAAAGACACTATTTGAAAGGTGATTTACTGATAAGTGGCGTTCAGAAAACGCTAACGAGTGCGTGCGTCAACCGTCAGTCTAACGCATGTAATGTCCGTCGGACGTATTCCCTCCGTATTGTTGCGTTAACGGAACATCTTAAAGGGGAACTTCACCCAGATATCGATGTGCTATCAATGAATGATGATAATTTCAGCACAATCGGATAATCGGTTAAAATATTATGAATTAAGAAATGATCATTATTACCTGTGATGGTCAACCTTGATTGGTTGTGATGTCATGCATGGAGAAATACTCATTAACTTTGTACATTATTAATTTTTTTTTTTGAAATGGGTCGATATCATATTCAAAGTGAGGAATCACCATGACCATTCTTTTTGGAACCCTTGCAGAATTGATGAAGATATTTTACACTTTTACTTTGGGAAAAATGGATTGCTTTTCCTGAAAAAAAAGAAAAATGTGAAATTTTGTGTATAAAGTTAATGGAGATTCTCCAGGTTTGCAGCCATTTGGGGCTTGTAGGTTGCCTATTAAGGAGCCTATGAGGAGAGGAAATCAAATGTTTGACAATTCATAACTGGATCATCCGATGTTCTTCATTGTTTCACTGTTTCATCAGTGTATTTCTGTCCATCCTTAGACATCACATTAATGCATGGATTGATTTCCCTTTAGAATTCCGTGAAAGCTGGAAAGGCGTAGGCTATATATTTATAAAAGCCAAGATTTGATTGAGTCTTTATAAAGATACCAAAATGACCACTCAAATCGGATGAGCCTCTTACAAAAAGATAATAACATTAAAATACTTGCTTTACACAGGGTAACCACTTCAGTTTGTTTGCCATTGTACTTGTATAGGCCCTGCATATTATTACCACAATCATCGTTTTCAAACATGCACGCATACAATACAGTGTATGCATATTCTCCACTCCCATGTGGAGCATTCCAACAGAGAACTCGAAGCGCTCAGCGTTGTTTGGCCGTATTTCTAAAAGGTACCCAAGTCACATCTCGGTCTAGCGTAGCGCGATATGAATAGATTTATTGGTGAAGTAAATATATCATACAAGTGATTTTTTAACCTACATGGCTGTACGGTTAAAACGTAAAATAGTTTCAATGTAAAATGCTCATAGACTAACTTAGCTACTTAGGCTAATAATATATTTTACCATTACAAGACTTCGTAGCGGTAAAGCAAGTCATGCGATAAATCGTGTGTTCGTAGGACAAAAATAAACTCCCAACACGGGATACTATATAGTACCAAAACGTCCGGCAAAATGCGTGTTCCCACGGGAGTGATTACCCTCCTTAGCGCTGAGGTAAGAGGTGTTCTTTGCGCCACCAGAGAGATGGTAGTCACACCTTTGTGAGTCATAGCCTTAAGGCCCGGGCACACCAAACACGGCACGGCATCACGGCACGGTATTTACGCGATATCTCCCCTGTAATTGGCTAATTGTTGAATATCCTCTGCGCGGAGGAGCGCGCTGGCCAATGACAACCAAGATGTTGCGTAAAAACCGTGCCGTGATGCCGTGCCGTGTTTGGTGTGCTGGGGCCTTAAGGGGGTGTTTCTCAAAAGATGCAATTGATCGCAAGTTGCCGTTGATCGGAACGTGCCAATCAATATCATTGTTTCATGCGCGTCTTGTTAAATGCGCATACCGTGCGCGAATGAAAATGCGCGCTACAATGTGCAATGCTCTACACTTGAGTGCCATGAGAATAAAAAATTGTCATTGTCATTGTCATTGTCATTGCAAAGTTGCGGTTGATTTGCAGTTGATTTTGAACAACACCCCATAAGTCTGTTTATCATTCTGGGAATTAAAAAAAACAATATGTGAGCTCATAAGAACACGAAGGAAAGACGCTCAGCTGAGGCCAACTCGTGCGTACTTCGCGCGCCAGCAGAGCACATTCAACGTTGGTCAAACAACTTAATTCCGTTTTTCTGCGTTCACGTCGTCTGTTAGATTCCATGAACGCTAGGCTGACGATGGATATTTTAACGCATACGTGTGACGGAGCTGTTAGATTGAATTATATATGGACATGTAAGCGTCAGTGTGTCGAGAACCTCACCACACCCATCAAGCATTTACCACACGGCCTGATTTGTCGGTTTAGCATCACCAACAAACCTTCTTCATCACATTAAAAAGAGGTTCATACATTATAATTTACACGCCGGAGAACCAGTTAGACCTTGGTTTGTCGTGATAGAGATAAATATTTTTAGGATCTCATTCTTGTAATAAGACATTTGTCATACTACGTTTCACCCGAAAAGGAGACAAAAATGGAGACTCAGATTTTTGTCGGGGGGCACTTACATTTATTTTGTATTTTGACGTTAGGAACTGCATTATAATGACTTGCACCTTCACGCACGTACATACATACGCATTCAACATCACCCCAACACAAACACACACACATATGCACACACACATACACAAATGCGAAGAGTTTTAAATGATAATGCATCATTTGCTTTTGGTGAAAACTACCGACGAGCTAAGAAAAGGAATTGGTGCGTAATGCTATACACGTCAAATAAGACTATTGCAAAATAGCTGAATGAAAACGTCATACGTCAGAGGAAAGTATAAAGACATATTTTGATGCCATTCAGAATGCAAAATATTAAAAAACACACAACTGAAAGTTTAGTATCTATGCGTGTGATCAATTAGTTACTTCGCACAATTCCCTTCTATCTTACACGTGAACAAGTTATTTATTTAACAGTACCAACGTCATATCACATCGTTTGCCTACCTTCTTTCCGATAGACGCAGCAAAAACGAGATTTTCCTTTTAATTTGATATAGGAGAAAAAAATGTTCTTTAAGATATATTTGGGCGTGTCAATCATTTCAAGTCATAATTGAAGCAAACACTCGAAATAACGAGTGATGAAAGCGTTTTTAACAACCTTCCAGTATATCAAAAGAGGTAAAATTAAATCAAATAGACGCATTTCTGGCAAAAATCAACAAGGATTGATTTCAAACTATATTTGATTAGATGTACGATAGATACATCATGTTGACAACAGATGGAGATGTGGCATTCACTTTTAGATTTATTTTTATATGTAAAGATTCGTCATTCTAATATCTATAAAAATGGGTAATGTTTGAGCCTTTGAACTTTAGCGAACATTGCCAATTGGTCAGCGTAATACCCACATCAGAATATCCTAAAGATAATGAATGGATATAAACACACAAATAATAAGTGAATAGATAAATCATAAATATATGCATTTAATAAATGGCGCAAGAGCCATCACAAAACTCATGTGTAAAAAAAAAAACTAGAGTTTTATTTTCTGAAATTTGTGGTGTTAGAATACATTTTAAAAAAAAAGAGCCGAATGGTCAGTGTAAATAAAGTTAATTCTAATGAATACACACAAAAACACACAAAAGCAAACGACATCATATGTCATGCTATTTAAGTGATAATTTAGATAGACCAAACAAATTACAAGCACAACAAAAGCATACGTGTAGTAGGACTCACCTAAACTTGAACTGAAATAGAACATCATAATTATAAATTATAATTCAAAAAAATAATTACAGACTTCCATTACAGCATCACAAGCACTTCCAGGTTTTACCATTAACACAAGGTACCGTATATGAATATCCCCTCAAATATTGTCAAAGGTCTGATAAGGTGTTTAGGCATGTGGTTGAAAAGGCAAAATCTCAATTACCAGGTACGAGCCAACTCTTTTCGAAAAATGATTCACTTGGAATAACTTTTGTTTTACTCGAAACCCCGTGTCAGCAATTAGAATTGACAGCACAAAGTATCTGGAAGACACATCAACTGACTTGAATCTAGTTTACTCTCACTTGCATCCGTCAATTTCAACTTAAATCGGAGACATTTGAAACAAAATGTTTTGACAAGTTTGGTAATAATTTATTCGGAGGGATGAATGAAAAGAAGTGAGGTTAGAACAGACTTTGATAAGGATTCGAAAGCCTGCGTCACACCTTTGCGTTTTTAGTCTGCTTCGGCCAAGTTAAACACGCTCCCTTGACGCACAAAGACGCAGGTCATGCGGTTGACTGACGCTCGTCGTATGCTCGTTGAACGCAAGTCAAACGTCAGTCCACCGTCTGATCTGGGTATGCTTGTCCGTCAAGGGAGCGTTTTTAGTTTCCAAAAACGCTAGGCCAACGCAGGCTAAAAAATCTTTAACATTGAACTTATTCCACCAGCACTTAGCATTATCCATCGAATTGAATCTCGTTAGCATAAAATGAGCGATTTGTTGACAATTCGAGATCCTCTGAGAGAACTCGTTTCTTGTGACTTCTTTAACATGTTTCAGATAGAATTAAGCGAGCAAAGCAAAACATTACTTCATGCTAGGTAGTGTGAAAAAAATACTTCCTAAATTTGTTTGAAAGAGGTTGTATTTTTTTATATTTACTCTTATTACGTTTACAGGGCCCAATATTTGATTCGAGCCACAGATGGAGGTTTATGGATTTGAAGAAAATGGACAAAACAACAAATGCATATTTTTGACTCCAAGATATTGTTTTATTCCTAGGACCGATTGCACGCAAGAAGAAGATAAGTGAGACCACTTTGTGCCATTGACCCGATAGCTTTACCCTACAACGTAAATAAGTTGAAAACCTAAAAAAAGAGAACCCAAAAAATATCAGAATCATTGCGGAAAACATTCATAATTTTTTTGGGGGGAAAGACGGCCATCTAACATATATTAGGTTTGGACTTGCCCTTTTTCCTACCCCAACCCCTTTATAGACAAAATAAAAAGGTATTGTCATTTGAAGTTTTCGATATGATTGCTCTAATTTTTTTCAGTCAAAATACTTAGTACTCAGTGAAGCATGAAGTGTTCGACACCTTTGGCCTTCAGATGAATTATATCCATAACATAAAGATTATACAAACTAAAATTAAGAAATTTATTAGAGAGAAATCAAATTGCAGAAAATGTGTAACCCTTATTACCGACAGTGGATATTTTATTTCTGCTATATAGGTCAGCTACTTTTAGATATTACTGTTTGTCCTACTTTTGTTTGCATTTTGCATTTTACGTTTTTAATGACTTGACCTTGGTGTTTTACAACACATATGAATTTCTATTGTGTCAGAAGTTCAGTAAGTCAACCCACATATCTTGAGGCCGATTCACACCTTTGCGCTTTTAGCCTGCGTCGGCCCAGCGTTTTTGAAAATTAAAAAGATCCCTTGTCGCACAAAGAAACAGGTCATACGGTGGACTGACGCTCCCAGAGCGCAAACCGAGCTGTCAGTACAACGTCTGATCAGCGTATACTGTTCCCTCGGGTAGCGTTTTTAATTTTCAAAAACGCTGGGTCGACGCGACGCAGGCTAAAAACGCAAAGGTGTGAGTCGGCATTTAGCACTTAATATATACAACGTATATTCTGATACTTGTTAACATAAGACATAGAGAGAGTTTCCATCTCAAAGGACGTTTGATCTTAGATTGAAAATCGTATTTATTTCTTGATATGTTGACGTTTAACTTTTTATTATGACTAAGAACAAGTTTATCAGTAGGTTTGAAAATTGAATAGACATTCTATTCTATGTTGATGAAAAGACAATCTATTCATTTTTGATTCACCACCCAACTAATGAAGTTCATTGCTTCATTGCAAATGACATAATAGAATTACACTGAAAGCGACTGGATAGATCTGATCAGAATGATAACCAAATAATAACAATAATAATAATGAGGATGAGGATGATTACGATGGCAATAATGATAATAAAAAGGGTACAACGATGTTGATTTAATCATTATTGATGATTATATAACACAATACAAGACGAGGGCTTTTTCAAGCACTTCATAATTATCAACAATGCATGTCATTGTAATTGCGTAGTAAACAGGTGGTTACGCACACTCTTTAAAAGAAGAGTCTACCCAAAAATGATAATCTTTAACCGAAACAGAACAAATTGGTGAGTAAAAAAAAAGGATTTGAAAAATTGGGCAGATCAGTGGAAATTTCCAGAGATGTTGCCAATTTGATGACATCATGGGTTCACAACTAACCGGAGTTTTCATTATATGTATGGTGCAAAATTCATTTTTTTTTACAGAAAGTTTGTATGAATGTAAACATGCAAATGGTGGTTCTACATATCTATCATAAAGATATCTCACGGTTAAAGTTTTGAGGAAATCATATTTTTGGGGAAAAGGTAACTTTTAATGACATTGATATGAATATAATAAATGGTCAGTTGTACACCTATGACGTTATCAGTTGCCAATTTGTCTAAATATATAAACATTCATACTTGTTAGAGGTCCAATTTTTCTCAAACTTTTTTGTGTGTTCATCTACTTTTTCTGCTCCTGTTCAAGAAATATTATTTTTGGGTAGACTCTCCTTTTCACAAAACACACAACAATATCATCTGCCGCTTCTCAGTTGATATACAGATATCATATATCATTCTTGAAGATATCATACTTTTGCAACGAATTCCGACAGATAACCCATCGTTAAACCTTCTCCCAAATCACATGATGCGTTTTTATTTCTCTCTAAAGATGGATTATACTTCAGCATTCAAAGGTCACGTGACAAAATCATTTCTATAACCTCATCTTCAACTCACGGTTAAATCAAGCTTGTCCATGACGCCAGACATATAAAGTTTTCTTCTGATCTTATCAATTTAATTATTAATATCTAAAAGTTTTTGTCTTTCTTCTTGAAGTTAATTATGTTTGGATTTATTTGCTATTATTTTTGTCAACTCGTATTAATTCAAATGTAAAGCACATTTCAATTGCATTTCCTTTTTTCATGACCTTTTTTTTTCACTGCAAATTGCATCATGAAATATTTTCTACAGGGGTGAGAAGTGTATAGATCTGATCAGCTGAGGGTGATGATTATAATAGTAAAATAATGATAATCAAAACAAGTATGATAATATTGATTTTTACCTTATTGATCATCAAATGGCGTGATACGGGTTAATGTCATTTCAAACCATTACAAATATCAATAAGCTCTGTAATTGTAATTAGAATTTTACAGGTGGTTAGACGTTAACACTAAACAAACAACAAAATCGTGTGTTGATTTCCAGTTGATATACAAATGACATAAAATGATACTTGAAGATACCATACTTTTGCAACGAAATCTGACAGCTAATCCGTCGTTAAAATTTCTACTGAATCATATGTGGCGTTTATCTTTCTCTCTAAAGATGCATTATATTTCAACACTCAAAGGTCACGTGACAAAATCATTTCTATAACTTCATCTTCTACTCCCGGTTAAATCAAGCTTGTACATGACGCCAAGCATATAAAGCAACCTTCTGATCTAATTTAATCTTTTATCCTTCTTCATTAGAAGTTCACTCCATAGGGATATCGTCCCATCGGTTCTACGAGACAGACTCTGTGCTAACAGTTGGCGTTGTTATCTATAGCCATGTCTACACTGAGAGCCAAAACCTTAAAATAAGAGTCTACCAAAAAAGGTATTTCTTCAACAACATGAACAGGAGCAGAAAATTAAAGGAGCAAAACAAAAAAGGCTTGAGAATAATGGGACAACTAATAAGAAAGTTATGATTATCTAAATATTTAAACAAATTGGCAACTTATGACGTCATGGGTGTACATCTAACTAATAATTGTATTCATATAAATGTTATAAAATGTTACTCCCATCCCCCTCCAAAAAAAAGGGATTTGCTCAAGGTTGCAACTACCCGCTATTTGCATGTTTACATTCATACTATGTTTTTTATCTCTCTGTTTAAAGGTGCTCCCATGATGTCATCAAATCGGCCATTATTATGTTTGAAAACTTTCACTGATTTCTTCGTTTTTTCAC
The DNA here is from genome assembly GCA_036244855.1 of Temnopleurus reevesii. Lineage (NCBI taxonomy): Eukaryota > Metazoa > Echinodermata > Echinoidea > Temnopleuroida > Temnopleuridae > Temnopleurus > Temnopleurus reevesii. The sequence continues at coordinate 114,546 of BQKZ01000772.1, forward strand.
ATCTTAATTTTTTCTATTACTTGTCAGATTTTCTTCAAACTCTTTTTTTTCATACTGCTCACCATCTGTTGCTGTCAAAAATTATTATTTTGTGTAGACTTTTCTTTTAGGGTTTCAGAAACTACTAGTACGACAACCCTACGGAAGCTTATACATGCAGCGCAAAGGGATGTAAACTCACCAAGGCTTCTTGTCTTGGCCGAAAAGGCGCGAAGACGACTTGTCAACAAAATCACGCATTGGCGTTCTGTCACGGTCGAGAAGTCTAAAAGGCGACTTGCCAAATATTCATTTTATTTAACATATAATTATTTCATTATTGTAATCAAATCACTTATATTTTCTTTATTTTGTATAATTTGTTTTACATAACACAATGTATATGAAAAAAAATTATACTAAGAACAAAATTGTGGCTGTATAATGACGCTGAAATGAATAAATTCCCAATTCCAAACTTGTCTACGCACATCAGGTATTTGCTTCTATAAGATTGTCGTATTTTCGGAAACCTTAAGGTTTGGGCCCTGAGTGTGAACCATACTTCTGCCTCTCATCACGTACCCTAATTTGTTAAACTAAGATAAGTCTTGGGGAGAGATATAGACAAATAAGAAAGGGGCGCGTGCATGTTTCCGATAGAGATATATGGATATTTGACTGGCAGTAGGGTGGGAGATGTTAAAATGGAATAATAATAACTGTTTTGTCAAGTATTTTCGGGAGACTATACTCAAGAATGATTCAGAAATGTTTATTTTAATTATTGTTTTCAAAAGAGGGTTGTGGTCAACTTTTCGGACAAAATACTCTTTCTTGCTGATTTTTTCATCATTTGTCACCTTTGTCTGTCATCATGCGCCCTAATTTGTTAAACTAAGTTAGGTCTTGGGGAGAGATAGACAAATAAGAAAGGGGCGCGTACTTGTATCCGATATAGATCTCTGACTATTTGACTGGCAGTAGGGTGAGAGATGCTAAGATTGAATCAGATGAGAAGAAGTGAAATTATCATGAAGTGTGTTCTGGAGACTCTACTCCAGAATGATGATTAATTCATAAACATCTGTTTTAATTCTTCTTTTTGTGGTCAACTGATCGTACAAAATACATTCTTATCAATTTACTCTGACGTTACGGTTTGCTTGTTTGCTTGTTTATTTTGCTTGAGACATATATACTTACTTTCTAAGTAGCTGTAAGAATAATTAGATTTGTACTTGTATTTTGATAACGATACTAGTAATGCATGCGACATATAAGGCACCAAATCCTCTACGATTAATTTAGTGCTCGAGACAGGTAGTGGGGAAAAATCGAATTGCGTGGCATGAAAATAAGCACCAGGCGACTTAAATGATTAAGAAATATATAATAACAAATAGAAGCGTACATAACAAACTATTTAAAAAATGAATGCGACGTGGGTCCCAATCTAGATGGGCAGTCTTCCATTTATCCAAATTTAGCCACAATTCGCACACCTGCAGTGAATGACCACAGGTCATAATATCCATCGGGAAGGTTGCACGCCCCCTTCGTCTAATTTAACAGAGGTCCAATCCCCTGAAGTAACGATAATCTGATCAATGAACTTGTTTGTAAGAGATGCGCTCCCTAGGGCAGAAAGGGCACACCGAATGGAAGTCACGTGCTCGAAAACAATTAGATCTTGCTGATTTATGCTAATTCTGAGGTGCTGGACAAGAATTGGTGCTGAAGAGTGGTAGGTGAGTTCCAATCCTAGGAATATAAGCTTTTTATAGAGCCAACCATCCTCTCTGCGGAGTCCTCCAGGTATAGACAGGTACACTCAAGCTCACAATGTTATTTCGAGGATTGAATAGTCCTGCCAAGTACCCCTTTATGTCACCTGGGTAAAGTGCAGCACATTGTTGATAAATTCATCGCCGAAGGAAATTAAGGACATAGGCGGGAATCGAATCTACGAGTATCTGTTTTCACGCGTAGATTCAAAGCCACTGATTAAGTCTGTCGTGTTTTTTAATTCGTATTATTTGTTTTTATGAACGGAGATGTCCTGGTAACATATTAAGAATGTTGGCTTTATAAATACTGAATAGATCTGCTTCGACACAAATGCACAAGCACAATAATTATTATTTTTGGCTGTTGTTTTATTTCGGTTGTTTTTTGTTTTAATTGATTTGGTGTGGTCCGATCTGCACATTTGTAAATAGTCTCTGCCACTAAAATGCTCTTCAAGTTGGTGAAGAATTGTTTTGGATGAAAGGATGAGGATAATTCGAACAAAATGCAACCCCAGGCTCTTCCCTGAATATGATTCCTTGTTCAATGCTATATCTACCATCATGACCGTTACTAGATATTCTTATGCAAATGTGGAGGCATTCTGTGTTTAGGTTCACTAAATTATTTATTCGACGAAAGTCGGAAATATATTCCTGCCCAATGTCGGTTTCATAGGGTGGTATAGTGGTGCCGTGGGGGTGCTATGGGGCGAAAAAATGTGATGGAAAAAGCGCAAAAATTGCTGTGAAGAGGGGCGCAAATTTTGTTGATGACTTTTTTTTCTTGCCGCTCAGCTCAGCCTGGGGGGGG
>BQKZ01000773.1:0-17500 GCA_036244855.1 Temnopleurus reevesii
GCTAAAAGCGCAAAGATATGAGTCGGCCTTTGAAAGGCATCGAAATTTGTTAATGGGGTAAAGTTGTTATACATATTATTCGGATATCTTGTGATCCAGCTAGGAGTTTTAAAGTATTATGTATGATATCTGGCCTAAAAACTCTGAACGAAATATTTATCGTTAGCATTATTCGTTTATCTATTCGTGTTATTCATTGTCTTCTTTATAAAAAGTAGGGTAGTCATATTCAAGCCATGTATGTCTGCGTGCTTTACAAGGGAACCCTGCTGCACAAAAATGCAACTTATTAGATGTGAGTGCAAAATGAATGCATGAATAAATGCACTGGTAATTAGAATGGTACAAAATCTATATAAAACGTCATAATGTTAATGAAAATAGGGTAATATTCAAACTAAAGTGCACTTGAATTCACAAAAATCTGCTGTTTCCACATTGCTTGGGAATGTCGGAAAGGAAACAGCTATTGTAACTAAATATTTCATTGCCAAACTGGATAGATAGTTAACCCATCCCTTTAAACATTTTGATTACATAAAGCCAACTTTTCTTTCAAATTCTTCAAATATTTTGGTTTTAAGATATCTTAGCTTATCCATGATAAACATTTTCTGCACTCATCAAGATATCTTACGGTGTTTTTTCTTTACCGCTGTTTTATGAGACTTCAAGGTACTATTCATATCATTCTGCATGCATTTTTGATAAGAACATACAACAAACCAAACAAGAAGAATAGAAAATGAGGTTAGAATTGTCAATCACAAAAATTTGACGCGATTCGTGAGTGACAGGAACTTAGCAACCCGTCTCCAAGCGCAACCAACATTTATTGCCGTCTTCCGCCCCGCTCTTACATTAAGTGTTTGTATTGGACCAATATCGTATCATTTTCAAGTAAAGGTGCACCCTTGCTGCTCTCAGAAAACGAGCCATTTTCCTCAAAATACTGGCTAAATTATTCCGTATATTTAGCCTAACTGTCGACTGCGTGTCCAGGGTTCTCGTTACTGCGGTGAGAATTACGAGAAATTTAGGCCGATGGCGATAAACGATTGTCTTGCTCGAGTCGCCTGAAGGCGAGCGATGCGGGCGATAATACGCAGACGACACCGCTTGGCACTTGTCCGTAAGAGCTATTAATATGGGAAGTGTTAATCACCCACTCCAGAAAGGGCGCGAAAAAAGGCGATCGCATCTAGTCATCGATATTCGCTCCTTCTCGAAATCGCTGAATGAAAGACGGGTTCGGGTGGGTCTTAATGATCGAGAAGGGTAATAAAACATGGACATATCTACGGATAGAAATGAATGTTTGAATTGAAACATGGAGATGCATGTCAATCGCCGGCGGGTTACGAAATGAGGTGGAAACCGCGAAATGAATGACGGGAAGACAGCCCCGGAGCGCGCGTCGCCTGCAAATGGACTTTAAAAACGGCGGTGGCGGTCTTGGCGAGCCTAGCTACCGCAAGGGCCTGTGTGTGTGCAGTGATCCCGGCGATCTTTGCGCCGAAAGTGTCGAGTCAACACTCGATTTACATCGGTAATAATGCTGCCAGTGAAATGATACAGGCCCTTAACCCCAATATCTGAGAGTTACAGGGGGTAAGCGAGCCAGGCCCCTGCATCTATTAGCCCGATATTTCAGACCACTTGTCAACCGAATGTGATACACACTCAAGAGCCGCGTGCACTGTAACATCCCGAGTCAACGAGCGGGATTACCGATCGAGGCGCGCTATCGATACAAGCATGGCGAAACGGTCTCTATCGCATACTCCCAAATCGTCTGATTTAAATGTTAACGTGGTAACCTATTTAAAGGAATAATTACTCGGTAAAGAGCGATAAAGAGCAAATGAATGAACTATAGGACAACATAGACCTAGAGAAACAGATAGTTGCTTGTACATGTTACAAGTTTAATGTCCATGGACGCCGGGTAAACGTTGTATTTTGAAAGTAACATAAAATCGTCTAATTTAGATGTTAACGAAGTAACGAAGGAATAATTACTCGGTAAAGAGCGATAAAGAACAAATAAAAAAAAAGAGTAGGCCTAAAGGACAACATAGACCTGTAGAATAAGATAGTTTCTTGTACATGTTACAAGTTGATTGTCCGTGGACGTCGGGTAACCGTTGTTTGTAGTAATTATGCTTGAAGTAACATAAAATCATCAGATTTAGATGTTAACTTGTAACCCATTGATATGAAAATTTACTCAGAATAGAGCGATAAAGAGGAAAGAAAAGAAGAAAACTAGAGGGATATGTACAATACAGACGGAGATAAATAGTTCCTTGCAACCGTCGACGCAAAGTTGTATGTTACTAAACATAAAATCATCTAATTTAGATGTTAACGTATAGTAACATAATTAAAAGAATAATTACTCTATATACAGCGTAGAAAAGAAAAGTCATAGGAAAGACAGCTATTTTAAGGGTGGATAGATAAAATACAGGTATAGCGAGACATTGACTCACTGTTATGTTAACTGTTAATAGTTAACCCTAGAAAAGAAGAACGCGATAAACAAGAAATGAGAGAACAAATGAATTATATATGAAATTCCAATTATGTATAGTTAAAAGGTATGAAGAGAAATGACGTGAGCGACATAACTGTAGTTCACCGAAGAATATTGTTGGAAAGGAAATATAGAACGCTGAACTTTTTCGAAACGTATAGATGCTAAAAATTGGTCAAAGATTTTGAGATGGAAAACGATCGGACTTTTCATTGATCAGGGAGATAAGATTTGGAAAGATCGCAGCAATTCGAGTGTAAAATGGTGAAAGGGAAAACTTAAATAATGCTGAGCATCGGAAAATGAGTCCAGATGAAAACGGGTATGGAAATCAAATACCATCTTATCCTTATTTCTTTCCTGTCATTTCATTCAAAGGCATCCATTTTCATCACTTGACAAACTCCTATATCTTCTAACATGTCAATTCTTTCTGTCCTCCTTTTTTTTTTTTTAGAATACGGTCAAATCACTTTTAAACCCAAAATTTCAAGAAAACCCTCAGAATAAAGGTTATAAACGTACGTTGGTCTTTGAATTCCCAAAGTTGATACGCAAACTAGTTTTGACTTTGCGAAGCTGAATTTTAAGGCCGGCTCGCACGTTTGCGTTTTTAACCTGCGTCAGCCCAGTGTTATTGAACTCCAAAAAAAAGCTTTCTGGACGCTCTTTGAACGCAAGCCGAACGTCCGTCCACCGTCTGGTCCGCGCGTATACTGTGCTCCATGCAGGGGAGCGCTTTTAATTGAAAAAAAGAACATGCTGGGTTGACGCAGGCTAAAAAAAACGCAACAGTGTGAGTCGGCATTTATAGAAGACATGAATTGGAAATGAAAACGCAATTTTGAAATGAGGAATAATAAAAATATTGGAAAAAAATGTTCGATAATAAAAGAATGAAGGCGTTATTCTGATCGTCGTGCACGAATCTGTATACATCTGTAATATATTTTGTATTTCTTTTTTTGTCGCATTGTATAAATTGAGGATTATGAATAAAAATTAATTTCAAAGCAAACATACAAACAACACCCCCAGAAAATTGCAGTGTCACTGATTGTCAGGTGCGTTTACCATGTTTACAGACGAAGTTAAGGGAGCAGATGCCCCAGCATACAGGTATAATATAGTAGTAAGTGAGGCCATGTTTTCCCTTTTTTCTTAAAAAGCCGCCGGTGAGAAGTAAGGACTGATTTTTTGCATGCTTTATTTTGTCTGTCTGTTTGTTTATTTGTTTGATTTTGTTTATTCTTTTGTTGCTGTTGTTGTTGTTGTTGTTGTTGTAAAGAAACGTTCAAATTCGCATCTGTTACAATGCAGTCATGTCAGGATACAAGGGTAATTTGATAGACATGCAGAGAAAGAAACAAAATAATTTCCCCTCAGTCTGCAAAACAACAACAAACAAGAAATGAAATCACAACGCTGAGAACAAGATGATATCTTGATTACACATCTCCTCGATCCGTATATGACAAATGATGACGATTCATTTCTGAAGAGCAAAAAATCTCTTAACCATTTCAGTTCGCGTTTAGTTTTGATATGGAGCGGACATTATTTCACTCGGCGCTTGTTGAAAACACTTGACGAGGGGTGTAACATTTAGCCCACGTAGCTCTCTGTCGTCTGACCATAACATCTCCTATCGATAAATTTTCCCGCGCAAATTGGTAACCATGCACCGGGGGGTTGTTTTCTTGGTTTCATGATTGGTTTGGAGAGCCGTGAGGTGTGTGTGTGTGTGTGTCTTGAATTTTAAACACATTTACTTTTTGCTTCCGTGTGTTAACCTCCCAATGAGTTAGTGAGATTTTTAGTTTCAAACTTTGACTCGTTCGTTCTCTCTCTCTCTCTCTCTCTCTCTCTCTCTCTCTCTCCCTCTCTCTCTTTTTTGTCATAAATGATATATTGTTGAAATAGTAAATTTACAAATGCTAAAGATAAATAAAGAAATATAGTAACTTTTTAATTAAAAAAATAAAAATTCTTTGAAAGCACTGTTGAAAATATATTTATTTAAACGTAGTTTACAATGTCATTTGAATAAATACAGTTTACAGCTATTTAAACCGTCTCTACCTATGTAAACAGGGGAGAACAAAAATTAATTCGTGATATAAAAAAAGAATGTGCTGAAAGTTTGAAAAAGCGTATGCATATAATCTTTTAAATCAACACACACGTATTTTGAAATTAATTCATTTTGCTTTTTTATGTATATCTTCCCCTTTTCTATTTTCATAGCACCACCATTCTATCTAATTAAGAGAGTAGAATGTTATGATTAATTAAGGTGCTGTATCTCAAAGGACATAGCTGAAACTTATTTTTTATCATTACGTCAGTAATTTAACCATACGCAAGATTGACAAAAATACTAAAACAGAACGAGAACAAAAATGTAATTTAATAAAAAGAATAATAATTTTTAAGTAGGTGTTCGTGCCTTATGTTGAGAAATAAAAGCCTTGATCGCTGTTATAACCAGATGAGAACATATTTTCTCATTAATTAAAACTTATGTTAAAATATGACGGTCTTTGTGTTCATTAATATGATTAGGCCTACCGTATTATTGATATGCAAAAGCATGAGAATACTTCAGTTTGATGAATAATTTAGCAATATATAACATGAGTTCGAGAAGAAATTAGTGATAGCGAAAATATATTCATTTTTGTGGGGGTAGCTTGTAACAAATCAAATAGCGCTACCGTATCTTCAGTAGATAGCAACGTAGTGAAAATCCCATGGAAATCCTAAATCCTTACATCTGCACCAAAGCATGTCTCTTTTTTATTGTTGAAATGTCTCGGCTTGTTGGTTAAGGATCACGTATTGTAATCAGAAGGTTGTGGATTCGAATCCCACCCGTGGCTTTATATTCATTTTCAACCGTTTTGCATATTTCCCGAAATGCTTGCGCGACATGCGATGGCCTACAGTGATTAGTCACCTCAATCATTCTGTGTATGAAACCCGTGATTTTATATTATTGCTGTTATGTTATCATAGTCATCATCCTCCTCATCATCATCATCATCATCGTCGTCGTCGTCGTCGTCGTCATCATCTTTGTCGTCATCATCATCGTCATCATCATTATCATTGGCAATAATAGTAGTTTTAGTTGTAACAGTAGTAGTAGTAGTAGTAATAATAATAGTAGTAGTAGTAGTAGTAGTAGTAGTAGTAGTAGTAGTAGTAGTAGTAGTAGTCATAGTAGTAGTAGCAGCAGCAGTAGTAGCAGTACTAGGAGTACATCCTGGTTGTATGGAAAATTATTCAGCCATCCTTTCTAAATATCACCCGAGCCAGGATATAGAGAATGTTCATTTAAAAAATGATATTTTTGTTATCAATTTCACATGAAATATAAATTCAAGCAAAACATGGATCTGAAATAAATGTTTTCTTTTCTCGATATTAACAATATTTTATGTGACGGTCACGACACGTACACAAATGGGCTGTTTCTAGATATTTGATACGATTTCGTATTCTGGACTGAGCTCGCTTACACACATCGATGTGTAAATTTGTCAATCAAAGAAGCTGTCTATATTTAATCGCAACGCCAAAGTGTATATGAAAATAGACCACTTTTATACATATCGGACATGTATTCAATGTCAAACACGTAGCATAGTCGTCCCACCGGGCCCCGTATCATCAGCATCTCGATGTTTAAGAGCGCGGAAAAAATATGAAGGGCTGGCCGCTCGAGACTACTTCAGAACGCACTTTACAAGCGCTGGTCAGAGCGGTACGTGCCGTGAATGAGGAGGGTGTCGGAAGGGGCTTGTTTGAGGAGTAACTCACAAACAGTTTCATCAAGTGGACAGAGGGGAGGGAGAGAGAGGGGGAAAGAGAGGGGGAAGGAGAGAGGGAGAGAGATAGAAAGAGAAAGAGAGAGAAAGTGGGAAGGGAAAAAAAGGATAGATATAAAACAAAATGACACGAGAAATAGTAGATCTATATTTGAGACCTGTTTGCATGCAAATGCTGAAAATTATGATGCGATCGAATATGATCAGAATATTAAATGAATCTCGCAAATTCTTTTTAGTTACAGAACTTCTCCCGTACTTATCTTTCATTTAAAACAAATCATTGTTTTAAGTATCACCGAGAGATACAAATCGTAAAGTTATGTTCTTGAAGAATCCTGTCTTTATTCAAACATGACGTTTGCACAAACTTTTATTTTGTCAGACGTCACAAGACATGATTTTTCTTTAGAATGACACACTGCAATAGATAAAACTGGATATTGAGTAACAGAATTATAGGAATTGAAAATTTTGTTTTGTTGTACATGTAGTTGTTTTTTTTAAGAAAAAAAACTGCATACTAAGAAACATTTTCATATTTTGCTGAAACATTTTGCTATATCACTGGGCAAAGACCATAATGGCGGTGTCTCCCCAAGTTACAAAAGACTTCAAGAATAACTTTATATACGCACGACTGAAATAAGTTATTGAGCTGAATGATAAAGAATCTTATGCGTATTACGTTCATTAACGTACTCCAGTCTGATAGTCGTGCGTAAATTTAAGAACAATTTGGTGACGAAAAATCTTCGAAATAAAAATGGCGCACGCGTTGGAGATATATTATGAAGACGAATATTGAATAAAATCTAGTTATTGCTTGACAAAAGCCTATGGCCGAAAATTCGCACTTTAAATCTTCACACGGAGTCTTCTTTCATAGTTTTAAGGACAGTGATGTTCAGGTAAACGTTTGAACTTTTAGGAAGGTAACCTTTTCGTCTGGAATAAAAGCGGCCGCCATTTAAATCACAATCTGTCCTGCCAAATTCGCTCAGGTAGAAGAGCATATTGATATTGTGTGTGGTCCCAGTGTATGTTAAAGCAAGTCCCCTGGTGTACTTCCAATTTGAACTTGGCCCATCTTTCGTAATATGAAACGCAATAAATTTATAATCACAAATTAAGACAGAATCTAACAGGGGCATTCGCAGTTGAAAATCCCCTTAAATTTTGCTTCCCCCTTCCTTCTCAATCTGATGGTCTTGATATATTTCTTTTCCTCTTTCTTTCTTCCGTTTCATTTCATTTCTTTCTTTATCTTCAATTAGTTTTCATTCATTCCCTTTCTCTTCCTGGTGTTTTTCCTTTCCTTCCTTCCCCTAACTATCAGACTATCCAACCCTCTTTTTGTTCAATAAATATATCTAATAGTAATACATTTCGATATTCTTTTCAAGTTCCAAAGTAAAATCAAGGTTGAATAGCTTTAGAGCTAACATCATATATTTGATACCTGTTGATTTATCTGTTTTTATTCCCAATGTATCGATATGTTCATATCAATTGTCACTTTGTCCCTGTTATGTATCTCAATCTGTATCCGTCTTATATTAATACAAATAAATATCTCCTTATCTTTCTTCTCCTTCTCTCTATCTTTCTCCCTTCCTCCATCTACCTCTCCCCCTTCTGCTGATTCTCTGTATGCTTTCTACCACTCGCAACGAAATGAGGTACTGCCCCTTACCCCTCTCTCACCCCCGACACCGATACTTTTCGACCCCTTCCCTATTACCGGGATGACAAAGTACTTTATGAACTGCGAGTTGGTGGAAACAAGATGCCGATTGTCGAATAAACAGACGATTTCATTGGATCCGATTAGACAAGCTAACTATGGTGGCCCATAAATGATATGCAATCGCCAAAAATGACATCTATTTTCATGATTATGACGCCTATCTTTCTTCAATTTGACAATAATTTTTGCAATCTTGTTGCAAAACATTCACTTCATTATTGTCGTCAATATATTTGAGAATGGACATGAATTCTATTGTCAAACCGTGTGAAAGATGAATTCAATTTTTATTTTTACAGACCGTCAGGTCTTTGATAGAGTAATAAAAATCGTAAAACGAGATCAATTTTTAATTTTAATACCATTTTACAAGAAATGGATTGACACAATCATTTTTAAAAAGTATTATTCTTGCTTTTCAATATATATGATTTTAGTACCAGGACCATGATGAAAAACAGTTTTGGTAGAATTGACATCAATCTTTGCGACTAAAGAGATCATCAAATTAATCCGTTAACCTTTTTGGGCCACCATAGCTAGCAAGGGGTCGCGGTCGATATGGCTTAATTTGTGTATTGGCTTCACACGATGTTTGTTATGAACTCATACGCAATAAAGATATTAATCATTTCTCGAGGAGATGTCACCGATGACATATTTATTCCGTTGTCTCCGCGGCCCTTCTTGGATTGAAGAGCAGAAAGAAAATAAAAAACAGGTGGGGTATATCTATCCTGAACTCAAGTACTCACGTAGAATTGGGCAAGTGGGACTGGGGTGGGGTACTCCAAATATTTTGAATTTACACTTTGTGTTTGATTTGCAATCACATGTTAGAGAATTAATAAAGGCCCTGCATACTTACATCAATAGGCACTTTTGAAATCATGATTGAAGTAGAACAAACCTGATTTCAAGTACACACGTAGAAGTGGGTATGTGGGTCTGGAACGGGATATTCGAAAGATTTCTAATTTAAACTTTGTGTCTGATTTGTAATCATGTGTTTAGAGGAAGTAATAAAGGACATGTATTCTTAAATAAATTTAAAAAAAATATATTTTAAATGCTGTAAATCACGATTGAAGTAGATCAAATCTAGAAAAATTACGATTCCAATGTAAAACGGTTTATGATTTAAAACTTATGAAATCCTGGCAAAAAGTTGTCATTTTAACCAATTCCTTGTATAAAAAGACAATTCCTTATACTTAAGCTAAGTCTTCGAAACTAAGTGGGTGTATGGAGCCAGATATATGGAATGAAATAAAATAAAGATAAAATGTGGTTTCAAACGAAAGGAAATAGATTGTGGAGAATTTGTATCTGTAATAAAACGGGAAAAGCAAGGAGTATGAACGAGAAACAAAATACATAGATAGACAGGAAGAGAAGTATATCATAGAGGGCATTTGGAGAGAGAGAAAGAGAGACAGACAGAGAGAGAAAGAGAGAGAGAGAGAGAGAGAGAGAAGACGGGGGGGGGAGAAGGATGAAGAGACGGATGGGGTTGATATTGGAGAGAGAAATGGAAAAATTGGGAGAAATATGTAGTGTCATAAATCATATCTATTGAGTCATAAGTTTCGTTTACAAAACATCGTAAACATTTCACTTGATAATATATTTTCAAACATCGTGTTGGTCTGTCGCATCTTTTATTTTTCAAGATTTGTTATGCCTAAAAAATGGATGTCAGCATAATCATATCACTACAGACATAATAAAAAAAAAAAAGAATCCCCCTAATTGAAAGTAGCATAACTCTCTCCTATATCAATCTGGAAGTTTTTATACGGTCAGATTTACTTCTAATGTTTTCAACAAAATCTGCTTAAGCAAAAATGACGCCGTCAAATAATGTTTTTTCTTCCTTAAAAACGTGCACATTATTTTATGCGCATCTTACATGGTTCTGTGAGTAGGAGTCTGATGATTGGCAATAAAGCGAAATCACAATTTCATTGTATGTGGAAAACATAGTGAACATCCTTGGTATATGTAATGTTGCTCACAAAAAAATAACCGTGTGACATTTCAAAAGTAACATTTTTTTAAATGTGTTTTTACTCATTTTTTACAATAGTATTTTGTCGAGATTTAGACACAAGTCGGCCTAATAGTGGTCACATATTGCCTGTAAATTTTGATGCTGGATATTTCCCAGTTAGAAATTATGCTACTTCCAATTAGGGAAATACATTTTTTCAATCAACTGTGTTGCAATATAATGACCCATTTACCTCATGTATTGGAATGTTCAAACATCATGACTATAGAATGTAATGTAAACTGGATACAATTTAAACACCAGTACAGAGAAGAATCAAAATTGCGTTCTAAATAGTTTTACATGAATAAATTTGAATTTCGGTATGTTTGTAAGTTAGCAAATTGATCTGTCGGCATACTTTGCGATATTATAATAGCTTGTTTTCTGGAAACTGGAACCGCAAGGAAAAAAAAAACTTTAGAGTTTCAAAAGGCGACAAATGATATTTGACTTGTTGCTCTCAGATCACTTCACTTGTTTCTCCGCTCTCTTTGGCAACTCGTTAATGTCTCTTTTCGGAGCCTTTCGGATCAATCTCGCTCTATTTTTCAGGCCTCCTCTCTTTTTCAAATCATTACCACTTCACACCAGTTCATGCTAACATCATAAATCCCTCGAAAAAAACATTTTCGGCGAACCCGAGACGACATCGCGAGCCCCATCTTTCTATCTCTTTCCTCTAAGATATCATGCTCCGGAGTGGAAAACTTTCTAAAGGTTCTGTCCTTGGGCTCCTACAATATTTCTTTCCAGCACGAGATTTCCGCCAAGGATATTCGATTACAATCCCGCGATATCAGCATCGATAATCACTGGTCGTCTGCCGATCGTCTACAAGCGCGCGCAATAATAAGAAAAGAAACAAAGTGAAATAAATCTCGAGAAAAGAGACACCGTCTCGCATTCCTTCTTCCTTCTTCAAACGGACTCTTCTCTATTAGGGATGCATTTACTTTTGCCTTGTTTCTAAGCATTTGATCCCTCCCATTAGTGTCTCATTTCGTCATAATTTTCTTGTTCTAGCATTTCCCGCCAAAATTCATGTATGTAGATCCACAAGGCAGCCTTGAACCGGGAAATCCTTTGTAAAGGTCCGGCGATATTTGGCATTTGATTTGGTAATGTTTTCAAGCCCCCTTGGGTAGCACTCTTGGATTAAGTCTTTACTGGATAGGCAGAATAGAAATCGAGCCGAAAGAACAGAAAAAGGAGAGAAGAAAAAAATATTAGTAGAAGTCTTAATGTTCAGTTTACTTTGTAAATGATATACATTTCTATGTTGAGTGCATTGTATGCGTACTCTATTTTCAAAAGCATATTTTGTTTTGAAAAATAAAGACAAAACTATAATCATCGACGAATGCCACCGTTTGATCATTTTTAGTCATATTTCTTTCCTGCTCGATTTCGATTTCATTAATTTCCTTAAAATTAATTGCATCAAAATTGTATTATTACTTTATAGCTGTTTTTAGTATTGAAATAGAAGAAGTGTGCTAAAACGGGCTTGTATTTTTCGCACATTGATATGCATGACATTTAGGGCTATCGAGTTTTGTCCTTAATCAATCACAAGACAAGTTGCATTTAAGAAGAAATACATATTGATTCTACTGAATAGGTGAATATGAAGTGGTAACTGAAAACATGAATATTTTTTCTTCTCGCAGAATGATGACCATTTTACTGGAAAACTGCCATGGATCACCTGGTGTCATTAAGATCGTAGACGGGTAGGTGCAAAAGAAACATGCTGAAGTGGGGTACACTGATAGCTCTGCACAAAGCTGCAATACAATGTTGCAACTTTTTACCGAGAAGGACCAGGCAGTGGTGAATGACGTGGCTCTTGCATGCGCTAGACATTAGAAAATATTTTCTTTTTAGTGTGTGTGTCTTTATGAAGAAGATCAACTCAAATCACAATATTTACAATAATCCAAGGAAATTAGATACAAACAACATAAAAATAGATAACCGAAGAACTGACAAATAAAAAATGAATATATAATTGCGTGATGACACGAGATGATGATGACTAGGAGATGAAAACCTCACGGGCTAATATTCCGCAATGCAAATTCGGGAATCTTTTAAGGTAAGATGAGTTCCAGACACGATATAAACTATTTCCGAAAAGTTAAGTGGGCCACAGACAATAGAACTGCATGCCGTGTATTCAACTGTGCGGACACAACAATCGCACGCCGGTTCCGATTTGAATAACATTACTAGAGGACCATTGAATTTGCGTTCGACTTAATTTTTCGAAAACAGTTTATATCGTGTTTAAAAAAAAAATTGCAGAATATGTTTCATCACAGTAACAGTTTCCATATTAAGTCTTAGATGTCAAAGTAACTTTTTTGTTCTGTGTTTTGGGGGTAAATAGAAACAGACAGAAGGAAGCCAACATTGCCAAGGCCCACCGTGATTTAATAAGTCCCAATTGGGAAATAACGTTCAAATTACGGTACATTACCAAAATGTTTTATGTTTATGGGGGATGAAAACTATATCATGATAACTAGATGGTTGCGCCTGTATGACCCTTCTACGTCGTTACGTTAGCACGATAAAATAATGGCATTTTCCAAAATGTGCGGCAACATCCCCGCCCCCCACCCCCCCCCCCCCAAAAAAAAAAATTTTTAATACATAGAGTAGAAAGAATACAACAACACCCTTTTTCCTCAAACGACGACTTAAATTGTGTATACTGAAATAATTTCTCATACGATACTTTATAACTATTTTACTATCTTATAGCCTCTTGCCATGCTTACGTAAAAGTGCCAACATTGGAATTGCGTCATTCATGTAAAGCGGTTTCGATGTCAACATCAAGAGAACTTAGTTTGTATAATTTTCGGAGAAAATGCTATTATGTTGATCGTTTAGAATTGTTCAATGAGTAGGGTAAGACACTATAATCAAGTTGAAACAATATTTCAAATCATGAAATATTTACACAAAAATGAGTTTGGACGACTTTTGATGCAAATCAGGCATGGTAATTTTCCAAAACAGAAACAATATCTTTAACTCATAGTTTTGTGACACATTGTCGCATTGTTTATACAACGAAATAAGATGCATCAATTAAAGTCATTCTGGCGTCCCAGTATGAGGACACAAATAATGTTCACGTCAGCTACCAGACACCTTTATTTACTCGCCAAATCCCAGGGTGATAATTACTAAAGAATTATTTGGTCCATATTTTTGGAAGATGACAGTTTTCATATTAACCATAACCGAGCCCTATCGTCGCGCGGAATGTTGTGATGTTGTGGAAACTGTCCGCTGAGGCTCCGCGGTGCACGTTATATCAACTTTGTTTGGCATCATGGAACATTGTGATTTAACTTGATAATGATATGATGGAGGGATGGGAAAGGAAAGGACGACGAAATAGAAGGAGGTGAAAACAAGTAGAAGATGATGTAGAATAATATGAGGAAAAGGAAAGAATAAATGAGAGAAGAAGAAGAAAAAGAAGAAAAAGAAAAGAAAAGATGAAGTCTATTTAGTTGAAAGAGGAAGGAAAAGAAGAAGAGGAGGGGGAGGAGAAGGAGTAGGAAGAGGAGGAAGAAGAAGAAGCAGGAGGAGAAGAAAGAGAAGAAGAACAAGAACAAGAAGAAGAACAAGAAGACGAAGAAGACGAAGAGGAGGAGGACGTAGATAAAGGAGAAAAATAACTGCAAGAAGAGTGAAATATGAATGAGGATGACGAAAAAAAAAGAAAACTGATAACAACAAAACCAAAAAAAAAAAGAAGAGAATTTTACTTTCTCTAGACATACCCTTCTAAATGTGATAGAAGTGTTATCTAATGAAGATGTTAAACTACCGCTTGGCTATTACGTAACTTATCAAAGAAGACTTCCAACGTATGAAGATCAATTCTGCTTGCGACACTGTTGTAGCTATGTCTAAATGACAAGTGATGAACTAGTAGATAAAGGAGGAAATCAGTTTTAAAATCAGTATGAACATTGAAATGACAAACAATGGAAAAACTAGAAATTAAGGGTAAGGCCTTATGTTATTATATTTTTTAAGTTCGACGCCATTTCAATGGAAATGCTTCTTTAGATAGATAGATAGATAGATAGATATAGATAGATAGATTTTATTTAAACACGGTAAAAAAAAATCCAAACAGATACACAGTCTGGTTTACATTGGGGCCGTGCCATTAACATAATATATATACAAGGTAAAATAACACTTAAATCAAGATACATATATAATAAAGATTAAGAGCAGAACAGGTCAATAAATATAAATTTTAAAACATTTGTATAATGAAAATTAAAACAGAGCGTATACATAGACAAAAATAACTCTTAATTAGCTAAAGGATTATAAAAACATTAAAAAAAACTATCAAGATAAACATTTCGTTTTTTATTAGATGGATAAAATCAATAATAATAATCTCAAAGCATCATTATCAGACGGTAATTTTGAAAAACAAAGATATTTAAATTGGAATAAAAATCACAAGTTAAAATTTGACTTGAATTGCAATTGAAATCGGGGCTGAGTAACGTTACAATACGATGATGATATTAACATATTTTATGGCGTAAAAGGTATCGAATCGCTGCGCAGTAAATTTTCGAAGATAATTATATCTTTCTGATATTGCGATCACGATCTTATCTCAAGAAGTTTTGGTGGTCCAGATAAGCTAAGATAGGACGGATTTTTTTCGCTCATTTTCCAGAAAGTTGTCTAACATCCTCGCTCCCTGAGCGGGCGTTGAAGCCACCGATGACGGATCTCACCGAGGGCGAGATATGGGGGACGGACCGGAGCCAGAGTGGCACACATAAACCCCCTCTTTCCAGCTAAACCTCCAAATAAAACCCTCTGATGGGCCAACTATGGCCCCCATTAGGCGATTTGACGGCCGAGAAATGGGGCATATATCACGAGCGATGTGTCATTTTGATGTGACGTGTCGAATCTGTCTTGTGGCGGGACGGCTGGTTGATGGTTGGGGCATTTTTTTTTCTGCCGGGGGGGGGGGGGGGGGGGGGATTTTTCCCCCGGGAAAAAGAGGGGGGGGGCCCTTTCCCCCCCCCCCCCCGATGGTAGGCTATTGCACGAAGGTAACCTAAATGTTAGCGGATATCGCTGATGAAATTGGCCAACCAAGATCTTTATTGCAAGCGTGTTTTGTTCAATGGTCTGATCAGTAACCTATGAGAGTTTCTCTTTCAAATTAGTCATTAATCACAAACCTTCATGTAATGGTGCCCAGCTTAGAATTTTTGCGCGCCCTTAAAGAGCTGAAAACTTTAATACCATAAAATAACGCCCCCCCCCCCGAAAAAAAATGCTTTAGTTAAAATTCTGCGCCTCTTATCGGCATTCGATCCAGTGCCAATTCATGTAAAATTTTGCTCCCCTTATACATCTCACTCGGGGGCCGGGCCCCAAGCACCCCGCAGTGTACCCATGCATACATACTCACGTACACGTAAATACGCACACACACACGCACACGCACACATAATTATAGGAACTCCTTGTGCACACGCTCCACACACGCTCAAACGCATATCCGCCCAACGATACATTGCATCGTTCACCACTGCACACGTTCACAAATCGACATATCAGCCTAAATTACAGCTCAACCTCTCATAATAAAAACCATGAAAATATAATAATAATTGGCACATAGTGGAGGCCTGCAATCACTCGCACACCCTTGTGTGGAGGTCAAGTTTCGCAGACCTCTAAATCACCCAGTCTCGACTCTCCTGACAAGTGATCAGGGTCGAAATCACAATTTGATCGTTGTCCTTTATTCGTGTTGGTCAACATGCACTTAGCCCCTGGGTACGACGTGTAAGTGGGCTGATGGTTTGAGGGCCGAGTTTGTCAAGATGATTTATGTCAAGACGTGTCAGTGATTTGATATACACAATGAACTCTTCTTCTCCTAAACTTTCAGGGGCGGAGCCGAACTATTTAAAGGCCCAGTCACACCGTTGCATTAGCATTCTAAGTAATAGTTGTATAAAATACGTCCGGCTTAAAACGACTTATGGTCGACTTTTGGAATTTCACCATACGTAGGACATGTTTTAATCAATAATTGTGAGGACAATATTTTGCACAGTGCTGGGTAAACTGTTTCCAAACTTTTCTAAGAATGTAGTGCCCACGTGGGCCACAGTTCATAGAGTTAGAAAAACGATGAGTGAACGCATAAAAGAGATGCTTACTTGATGCTAACGCGAGAGCCAGTGGAATGCCTTCAGCGTCGGCCACACGTTTTGCTTCCGTATTCATGCGTTCACGCAGCGTCTCTTAAATTTCATGAACAGGGGAAAGACGATGGGTATAATCGCAAACATGTGATCCGTTTGATCCGAATTTGCCCGAATCAGACGGTTATCAACAAGTAAGACTTATATTGGAGTACACTACTATCAATAGTTTATTTATTGTAAGTTTGAAAAAACAAATACCAAAACCGAACATATTTGTTGTAAATATGTTTGAGTCTCCTACAAAATAATGAAAAAGCATCATCTATGCAGAGTCTTCATAGTGCTCAGTGAATTATAGTCACCCTGGCTACAGCCCGAATATCGTCTATCGGTCAAACATTTGAAGAAAAAAAACCTCATCATCCCTTTAGTAAAGGCTAAATCCCCACACCTTTGCAATTTTAGCCTGTGTCAGCCCAGCAGATTATAGAGGGTGGACTGACGTTTGGCTTGTGTTCCGTTGACAGAACGAAAGTCGAACGTCAGTCTACCGTCTGCGCTTATTTGTGAGCTCAAGGAGCTTTTTTTTATTTTCAAAATCGCTGGGCCGACGCAGGCTAAAAACACAAAGGTGTGAGTCGGCCTTTAACCATGCACCGCATCTTCGCATTACAATAATCTGACAAATTTCTTGAAGAATACAATTAAAGCGCTGTCTGTTATTCGTACCCACGATCACTTAAATGAAACAAGAAATTTAACCACTTTGCCATGATGCTTATTGATTTTGGCCAAATTAGATATCGGTTTTGTGTTATTCTGATTACCATTTTTCATTTTTTTAAGGTTTGTTCTTGTCTAATAATGCATATATTGAGTTTATATTAAACACTCGACATAATTTAATAATAATAATAATAATAATAATTAAACACTTTTATATAGCGCATACCACAATCATGCGAAAGTCCCTAAGCGCTTAAAAGACATAGAAAAAGAGAAAGAAGTCAGAGGAACTGGGATTATCAGTAGAATAGTTGTTTTTAAAAAGATATGTTTTCAAGTTTCTTCTGAATTTTTCATATG
>BQKZ01000773.1:22500-33429 GCA_036244855.1 Temnopleurus reevesii
AAATGAAAAATTGAAAATCACAGAAAATCAAACAAGAAAACTTGTGAAATATGACCTGAAAAGATATTTCAGATGCTCTTTGGCTTTTCATCCCCTTAAGCCTTACATTCCTCATGAACTGTTTGAATTTTGTTTCAATTATTTAAAAAAGTAATAATGAAAAAAAAATTCCCTGACCGACCGACACTTTTTTTTTGTCAAAAAAATGACACTGGAGGGCATCCAAACAAATTTTTGGCCTAAAGCCTGCGTCACACCTTTGCGTTTTTAGCCTGCGTCGACCCAGCGTTTTTTTAAGTTAAAAACGCTCCCTTGACGGACAGCACACGCAGATCAGACTGTGGACTGACGTTCGGCTTGCGCTCAACGAGCTTACGACGAGCGTCAGTCCACCGCATCACCTGCGTCTTTGTGCGTCAAAGGAGCGTTTTGTTTAATTTCCAAAAACGCTGGGCCGACGCAGGCTAAAAACGCAAAGGTTTGACGCAGGCTTTTAATACTGAGTATAACCACAAGAATTTCGTCCGTGTTTTCATGAAATGCCGGGAGCCATAGGGTATAGTTACACGAAATGAGTTACAAATCCATTGAAACGTGTCCTTCTAGTTGCACGTTGTTCGATAGGATGCCCGTCGAATTGGCGCTATGTCGGGATTTTTTTTCTCCTGTCGCTTCGTGAAAATACGGACGGTATGATCCATTCCACCAAGATGCTCATCATGCTCCTACAAAACTTACATTCATACGCACACCCACGTAATCAAAGTCACGCACACAAATCGCCCACACATGTAGTCTCAGCCATATCCTATACCTTTTTTCATTAAACCTCTTCAATTACGTCATTTCATTGCCTTTTTTTTAAGTAATATATGCAGACAAGCTTTGATTGCGTACGTTTCACTTGGCCAAAATTACATGTACCGGGCGAACAAGAAAATGGTTGGAAACAATATTTTTAAGATCTTGAGAATGCGGAATTCAAATAATTTAGCATGGGCAACCTAAACGACAATCTTAACTTACTTATCCGTGGTGTAGTGGTCGTGACTCTCGCCTTTCAACTAGAGGGTCGTAGGTTCGAATCCTACCCATGGCGTCAATTTCCTTCAGCAAGAAATTCATCCACATTGTGCTGCACTCAACCCAAGTGAGGTGAATGGGTACCTGGCAGGAATAATTATTCTTTGAAATTGAAATGCCAAGTGCGCCGTGAATGGCTGCCGGGCTAAAGCCAGGGTAATACTAATGTAAAGCGCCTTGAGCACTCAGCAGAGTGGATACGTGCGCTATATAAATTGCATCTATTATTATTATTTTTATATTATCCCACTTTGTACGCTCATTCAGGAACGAATAATCAGGATAATGTTTCATTTTGATGCCGAAATTTGCCGATTCTAGAATCAACGCAAAACGTCTTGAAAGGATCTCTCCTCTCTCAAATATAAATAGTAAAGAATTATTATATTGAAACAGATTCAATACGAAACATAACATTATCTTTTTCTTTAGCAGAAGTGATGGAAAATATTTGTCTGGAATACGGTCCATGAAAAATTACATCTAGAAAACGTAAAATAAAGGTATGCGATTAATTGCTAATGTAATAGCGATTGATATCAATCGCAAGTCTATGGCAAATCATGTATAAAAGATTGCAATTGATCACAAAATCAAATAGCGATTAATCGCAAACCTTTATGTTAAGGGGCCCTGGTGCCCCCTCACAAGCCAGCAATAGTTTAGTCCTGCCAATTTGATCGAAAGTGAATCCTTAAAACTTTTCTCAGATTTGTTTAGGTGCGAATAAATCCCCTCTACCATATGCAAATCACAAAGGTCACGCAATCCTAATGGATAAGATTTAAGATATGACTCATACCATTGTCACAAAAAAAAGAGAATAAAAAATTGGTAACAAAAGAACGAGTTTTAATTTGTTCGTTTTTTAAGAACGTGAATATCTCATAATGATATGTCTACATTATCGAACATTGTTTTGAATTATAAATCATGTTATAATTATATTATCAATTATTGTTTTGAATTACAGTTCATGTTATAATGATATTATCAATCATTGTTTTGAATTATATTTCATGTAATATATTTACTCTGTGTGATCCTGAGATTTACTTTCACATTTTATACTCTTAAAAAGTTGGCCAACATAATTATTGTCCACACAGCTACTGGTTTCAAAATATAATCTTCTATTTTTTTTATCCAACCAGAGTAAAATAATTTTCTATCAACACAACCAAGATATCATTTTTGAGTGGAGAGATTTCAACCAAAAGTCAGGATTATTTGTATGTATAGTATGTTGCCCTGTATATCAGAGTAATTTTGTCTTACCATTTCAAAATTGTGAAGTGAGATAATTTTATTAAAAATATATTTATTAAATTTCTGGGTACTTTCGGGAAACGTTAATTAATGGAGCGAGAAAAAAACAAGAAAAACAATAACACAAAAAACAAACAAATCAATCAAAGAAAGAATCAAACAAATACGCAAAATATACCCCCCCCCCAAAAAAAAAAAAAAATACAACAAAACACACACACGCACAATAAAGCACAAACGAAACTAAACAGAGTAACAAAACATCAAGCACATACAAAATAAAAAATGAAAACAAAACGAAAAGTTCTCATATTCCCGCGCGATTCTTTGACAAAAGAAAAAAAAATCACCCTTGGAAAAATCGCTGTCTATGTCTATGTGCCGCCTTAGATCTGATCATGAATTACAATTGTTAATTGTTTTTATTAAACTTATTAAACTTTATCTTAGATCAAAGCGCTCATACAAGAAACAAACAAGCAGATTCGATTTGTGAAAAATTACGCTCTGATAGAACAGTTAAAAGTGCCGCCATTTGGAAGTTCAGCCTTATTAAGTTTTAGGATTTGTATGATATGACTTGGTTTATTACTATCATAACTTTGTTCAATATTCTTTGTTATATTACACACCATGCAACTGATCACTCGTCCAATAACAAGGGTGTCGTTTTACCCCATCCTAAATAAGATCCCAGATTCGAGCGTGGAAATATTGTTTTTCTTTCCTATCAAAACTTGTCATCAGTTTAATAGCGACGGTTGGATTAAGAAATACATCGTCAACTTTTGATGACATTTTTTGGGAGGGCGAGGTGGAAAGTTTAGAGGATAAGGGGAAGAAATAGGGCAGCCCAAAGCGGAAAGGGGATACGGATATGGGGTGCTAACAGCTAGGCGTACGTGAGTTCCATCTGGTGGGTTAGGACCGGGGCGAAACGCGAGATGGGAAGAAGACAAGCCGACATGGCAGCATACCTAGTTGTGTCAGCTCCCATCAACATCTTCTTCTTTTCCTCCTTCCTCTTCTTCCTCTTTTCTTCATCTAGAAGAGGTTTACCTGCCCGCCTGCCACCAGTGACATTTCTCTCCATCCCCCTTCCATGTCATTTCCAGCTTCGTAGCTCGCAGTGGTTCTTGAAACCCAATCTTCAAAGTCTGCCCACAATTTGCCAACAAAGGGCATCAACAGGAGACGCTCGGGTTGACTGGTTGGTGGTGGTATGGTGTTGTATGGAACGTGCCGCATCTCGCACTACGAACAGCGAGCGAGAATCCGCGGGGAATCTCCGGGGACACCAGGCACAGCTAGGCGCTCACCATCCATCGCTTCGTCTATACCTCCTCCCGGCGCAAGCCATCCAACGCGCGCTCTCCAACCGAGTTATCTCGTGTGTCACCCCAACACCATTTTACAGGAGGTGCCCTACCAGCCCCCCTCCGGGCTGGCAACCTACACCTCTTTCAAACACATCACCTTGTCATGAGACCAAGAGAAAATGTGTTTGGATGCCTTCAAATGCCACTTTAAATAGAAAAAAGCGGCGGTCGATGGGATTTTTTTTAAAAAAAAAAAAAAAAATCAAAGAGAATTTACACAATCATGAGGAAAAATAAAACTTAGACAGGGATGAAAAGCCGACGAGCATCTGAAAATGTCTTTACAGATCATAATTTATTTAACATGTTTATTAATAATGTTACTTAGACTTTTCAATTTTAGTGAAGAGTAAAAAGAAAATGAAAATTAAGGTCGGGCCATTTCTAGAGAATAGAACGGTGGAGGGCACCCAAAAAATTATTTATTTGGCATTATTTCAACTACAAGATAATCTCCCAACCTCCAAAAGAACCTCAGCATAAACTGGTCGATGAACCCTCATAAATATTTTCACCCATCTCCCGTGTGCGCCATCCCCCGGAGCCAGTAAACCGAACCCCAAAAAGGCCGAGGAGGAAGACAGTTATGTCATCTGATCATCTCGACCAACAACACATCGACTTTCTTTTCTTCTTAGAGATGTAATAAGTGTGTTTCTCTGCGAGATGTCAAAAGACTTTGATTTCAAACACCAAACATGAACCAGAAAAAGGAGAAAGGATCTGCCATATACAAGCAATGAAACGAAGATATTCTTTCTATATTTACCAGGGGCGTAGAACCTGAGATGCGGTGATGCTGTTTTCCTGCTCCCGGGTTCCGGGTTGGTAGACCATCAAACATGCCTATATCATCCCAGGTGGGGGATTGCATCTTAACCCATACGATGCTGACTTCTGTTTCTGTGGAAATTTGAAAATACCGAGATAAAAATAAAGACAAATAACATTCGATATCTTTGTTTTGCATCGTGTGTGAGCTATTTGAATTTTTATTCATGATATGAAATATAAATGATAAATATACCACACACAAGTTGCAATTGTTTCAAAGAAATTAATTCGTTAAATATTCATCATAATTATGCATGCATACATTTAGCATCAACGTTCAGAAGATTCAAGAAGAAAGTGGGTACATAAATTAAATATGTACTCTTTCTCGCGCTGCAAAATGTCAAAGATATTGTCACATATTATGATTTTGTTATCTAAAAACAATCAAATTGAACTGTCTGACCCATATTCTTACATTCAGATTTATGAAAAAAAATGTGCAAAAAGAGATAACTATGAAAATTGAATAAAGCGTATCATTGTCGCTGTATTACTGCACAGAGTGCACCAGGATCTGGTAGTTGAGATTTTTTTAACGAAAACAATGTTAGACAATCTCTTTTAAGGCCGACTCACACCTTTGCGCTTTTAGCCTTCGTCGGCCCAGCGTTTTTTTTTTTTGACAATTAAAAACGCTCCCTTGACGCACAAAGACGCAGGTCATACGGTGGACTAACGTTCGACGTATACGCTCCTTTAGCGCAAGCCGAACGTCAGTCCACCGTCTGATCAGCGTACACTGTGCGCCCGGGGAGCGTATTAAACTTTTAAAAACGCTGGGCCGACGTAGGCTAAAAACGCAAAGGTTTGAGTCGGTCTTTATATACACTTTCAACCATTTAGGTACCATCGAGAATCTGGTAGCTGAGAATTTTTTTTAACGAAAACAATGTTATACAATGCCTTTAAGACAATGATAACCCCAAATACTACGTTATAACGGAAATATTGTCTATTTATGAATATAACCTGAGGGCCAGCTAATCAGACAGTCTGCGTCTCAAGACCATATACCTTGATCACACCTCGGGGAATATAAGGAGACGCATTTTAAAATACTAGGATTATTATTATTACAGGCATGTAATTGCCGTACTTGGAAATAAAGAATATTGCCGTAATGCATAATTAGCGTAGTTTACCAAACCGCGCAGACAAAACACACAGTGATGTGCACAATTAAGACGCACAGTCGTAGTTTTCAGCTTTAACATTTTGTTCAAATGGACAAAGTGACTTTAAAATTTACAAGTAGCATGTCTAGACATTGGTAATCCAATAATTTTAATAATTTCATTAATACGTCTAATAGGCCGGTTTCCTAATAAATTCAAATTGTATGCAGATTTCTTTTGCCATAAACGTATACGTGGTATGTCTTTAACCTGTTCGTAACAATAATTGAACGACAACTTACTTGGAATACGGTTTGCATACGTTGATTGTTGCTATGTCGGGAAAGCCTCGGGCAAGCTTGCGGGTTTTCAAGAACAACATTTGTGTATGGAGTTCGCGTGATATTTTTATCTAGTAAACCGGCCTATGTTGATAATGGTATTTAATATTCTGGTTCGCGAACAGAGGGTATTACATGATATTGTGGTTCTGACTCTCTCTTTTCAGCCAGAGGGTCACGGATCGAATCCCGTCCATGCATGCTGGTGAAAATTTCCTTCTGCAATAAATGCATCAATCATGTACTGCACTCTATCCAGGTGTGATAGGAGACCTGAAAGTGACAAAGTTGTGCTAAATGTACAATTGGCAGGATTGGGCTCCTAAAAATGGTAGCATCCTGCTGGAAATATGACCATGGAGTAGAAAATGTGAACGATTAAATATTTGTACGGTCATACAAACCCACATCCTACATACATCCCCATCCCCAAACACACACTTCTTAGGGGCAACTGCTTAGGGGTGTTGGTAGAAAGTTGCCATTTATTTCAGTTTCGAACTAAAACGCTCGTTTTCATTTAAGAACGATGGTTTTGATGGCCACGTGTCGATCAACTCCAACTTGCAATTGATCGCAACTTTCGAGCAACACTCCCTTCGTCTGAAGAAGTGATGGGCCCGTTTGTTCTTTGGGTAAACGCAGTTGGAGGCTAGGGTGCATAACAATCAATGATAGTGTGTTAAATCGTGCATCTTCGGGGTGTACACTATTTGCGTTTTTTGCACTCCAATCTCTATGCCTTCAGCTGCATTTTTGGCTTATTGCACTCTTTTTTATAAACTAATCGATCATACATTTCTGCAAACATGGTTATGATGACAAATATTAACCATATTGTTTTTACAATTTTAAAGAGGATATTACGTGAGTAAAATTTAGTTAATCGCATCGAAACATATCGTTCATCATTAGGACTCTAGATACAAGAAGCTGATATAGAAAGAGACTCTTTCTTTCCAAATCCGACTCTCAAATAGCAAATATTAAAGGCGTTGTATCGATTAGGAACAGGGCTCACTTTGGGATTTAAGGCTGCACACAAAACAGTCCAGTAGAAATGGGGGCTTTTCAGCAAAGCAGTTAGCAGGCTTCGCGAGAGAAAGAGTACGCCAACATTATAACAAACGCTGATCGGCTCAAAACCCCAAACTCCATCCTAACAGAAAACGCACGAAAGAGCGAAGTCACACATTTTAAGCTAGCGTGTATTTAGCGTGTTTTGCATTTAAAAATACGCATCTTGAGTGAAAAATACGCAGGAGGTGCTCTTGACTAACGTTGAATTTGTTCGGCTAGTGATCGACGTAAGCACGCGTTAGCGCCAGCCAAGCGTCGGTTCCTTCTCATTTCTGCTGGGACACGAACGTCTTCCAAATGTCATGGACGCTGGATATACGTAAGCTATGGACGTAAGGGTGTGATTTACTGACTAAAATCACTTTTTGAGCGCAAAATTACACAAAGGAGATGGTGATGCTGAAATAATGATGATAATAATATACATGGATTTGTATAGCGCAATTACTATACTGAATATTCAGCTGCGCAAATGTGCAAACGTCGAGCGCAATCTGAACGAATGCAATGGCAATCAAGAGTGTTCCCCGCATACTTCTGCGCACAGGGGTCGTTTTCTAAATTTCACGTACAGTGGGCAAACATTTACTATTTACGCTAATGTGTAACGGTGCATTAACAGGTCTGTTTAACTTCATCGTGAAATCGCACTACTATTGCTGAAAGCAAAGAAGAATGAAGTTTTGGGGAGGGGGCTTTAAGGGGGTCGTTCTGACTGGCAGAGGGGGCCCCGGGGCATGCTTATTAGAATACAGAAGAACTGTATGCAGTGCCCGAGGCCAGTTGGGGGACTTAGCCCGATTAGCAGCCTCGCACAAAATCCTCTTGCTGGAGATTAACTAGGGAAGGGCATTAAGAGGGGATTTGCTGGACACTTTGAGGGCTTCTGCCCGAGAAGATGGGCTACCACAGACACAACTCATCGCTAAATTTAGGAGAATATATACAATTGGTCATTTTTTCTTTTCCCCTTTTTTCTCCCTCAATATGATAAGATGGGGGTGCCCATAGATGTAGTATTTAGATACAAACCGCCCGCATGCAAAATGAATGGGAATTCACGATCCACTCATCTTTTTTTTACTCCGCTAGGCGCCAATCCTGTTAGCAGTCCGTTTTCAAATCGAAATAAGCCAGAAAACGTGCGAAATTCTTCTCGTAATTTCGTATACATCTAGTCATATGCATGAAACTCAATTTGTGAATCAATGTCTGCATCCTGGCTATTACTATACATTTAACATCTATTCCTTTAGTTTGAAAAGTATATTTGTAACATTTTCCCCCAACCTCCGTTTTACAGCCTCATTAAAAGTTAGTTGCACACATCCCCCAATAAGTACGTATAGCCCCCCCCCCCCCCCCCCCCCCNCCTTGTTAAAATTCTCCAGTAATTACCACTACTGGTAGATGTACATAAGAAACCTGCTAATGTGAAATCATTCAATGTATAACCGTTGGGATTCAAGAAGCTTTAATAATCTCGCTGAGCTGTAGAGATTTTCCAAACTATTGAACGAGGAGGGGGATTAGTGAATCATTTTGTTGTAAAATACAGAACTTCTTTTTGTGCTCCACGAATGGGCTCTTTTAGATGATCTCTAACTGATTTGATGCGTCCATATGTCTACGTATGTAGGTATCGTATTAAGATGAGGTACGGATATTTGATAGCGTGATTTGGACACCGGAGCCCTACTTTTTCCTTTGGACGTTGACAAAATAATGTAGGACACTTAGAATGTGAACCAAACTTAAAAAGACAGTGTAAAGTTTTCAAAGTTGTGAGATATAATGAGTCGAAAGGTCTGGATAGATGAAAGTGATTTGTTAAAAATGACCTCCCCCCCCCCCCCCAAAAAAAAAAAAAAAAAAAAAAAATCGGCGCCATCCTCGATGTGCCCTGAGCAACTGACAAGCAAAAAATAAAAACGTATCAGATCATTAGATTAAATCGGCAATTTTCTTTTAGCCATTTTAGCCTAAAATCTAGCCTCCATGGTTCGGCGCATGAAGTATTATTTAGGAAAATAATTTTTAGATTGCCCTGTCATGAATTCGTTTGGGGTCATTAAACTGTAGGTTACTAAACCTTTGTGGATGGCAATATTAATCATAAAGTCATTAATTCTAACGTCAATTTGAGCGTATAGAATGTATTGTCTTGCTAACAGGTTTTTAATGTTTGTATACATGGTCTAATTCCTTTTAATTGATTCATCGATATTTTTCAAGGTTAAAAGAGGCCAAAATCCTAACGATGTTGGTATTATTTAGGGCTCTAACCTTATACGACAATAGAGGAACAATGAATTAATTGGCATCTGTGTTAAACAGTGGTATATCTGAAAGAGAGTTGTTGATTGAGGTCATTTACAGCCCCAATATAATTAATTAACTCATATGAATATAGAGCTACCCAACATGGACGGTAACGGAATTACATGCCATTTTTTCGGCTTCATTTTTGTCTGTTTTTAGCTCAGTGACAGATTCTCAGAGACCAGTCAATCTATTAAAATGTAGTATAAAGTAAGTGCGAGCATATGGGAATGAAGAAACATTTACATTGTTAACATGGACGGCTCCATGGTATAAAGAGTGTCAGTAACAGAACAACATCAGAGAATTTAGTCCATTTTGGTCAATAAACAGTCCATAACATTTACAATTTTTTTAAGAACTTGTATATCTTTTCTTTTAAAGAGCGATTTTAAAACTATGTTGTATTTTGACGGATTCCAAGCGAATTATCCACAATGATATGGTATCCGAGCAAAAATAGACGCACTTAAAAAATATTTCCTGATTTTTCCCATGTGGAATTGCCCTATTGCGAACACTGAAACGTGAACTGCTACCATCGCTCATTCAGCGGCGCAGTAAATTCAAGATCCTATACCGTGATGTCTGCAAATGGTTGAGAGGTGTCCATGTAGATTTGAAATGAATTTATATATATATTTTAACTGTCAAAGCCTTATCTGCAATTCGGCCATTTCGCCGCAAAATATTTTTGTAAACCATTTTAAATGAATAAATAACGATAAATAGATAGTAACGATATCTCGGAGAGCAACATTTAAATATGAGCTTACCATGTACGTTTTACAGGAAGGAAAAATAATAAATACAGAAAGAGAATAAAATAATACTTTAATATTAAGGATTGTTTGAGTTTGTCTTTGTTAACTTGTCAAGGTAACACCAAAATGAAGTTTAAAATGTTCAAAAAAAGACAACGGCTGCTATCAATATCAGATAACGATACTTTCTTTAGAATTATTATAGGGTTTGAGCAATACTTTTATTTCGTACGCGTCAATGCATCCAATGAAAAATCGAATGCTTTAGTTTGAGAACATTTCGAAATTTTACGAGAAAACCCGTGGACACAATTCCCCGCGTCACCATGCAAATGTAATATTTGTCACTGAATACTGTTTTAAGATAGTCCTCCTACATAGACCCCCCCCCCCATCCAACCCCAAATCCCAGAGCCTATATCATGGTGAATTGTAATTTACTTCACTGAAACATTCCACCTGTCAGAATAATTCTGAAA
Source organism: Temnopleurus reevesii (assembly GCA_036244855.1). Lineage (NCBI taxonomy): Eukaryota > Metazoa > Echinodermata > Echinoidea > Temnopleuroida > Temnopleuridae > Temnopleurus > Temnopleurus reevesii. Next base: position 33,170 of record BQKZ01000773.1, read on the forward strand.
TATTGCTTAATCAATCTGCGTATTTTCTTTTCCTTTCAAATGATACAATAGAATTCTTTTAAGTGCACACCAACTTGTAGGGGGAAAATCCTAAAGTGCGTGTACTATGCCATTAGATTACACAATATCTCAGGGCAAAATATGTTCATAATACCAAATGAGAAAATCGGATTGAAATGTCAAAATTCAACCTCAGTCACGTTGTGCCGAACTTTCGTCGGTAAAATTAATTTCACGCTCAATGTAGAATTGTTTAAAGG
>BQKZ01000773.1:34202-71422 GCA_036244855.1 Temnopleurus reevesii
ATATATATATATATATATATATATATATGTCTGCCTATACATCTTTCTATCTATCTATCTATATATCTATCTATCTATCCATTTATCTATCTATCGATTTTTCTATCTATCTATCTCTCTCTATATAGCTATATATCCATCTATCTATCCATCCATCCATATATCTATCTTTCTATCTATCTTTCTTTCTTTCTATCTATCTATCTATTTTTCTACTGATTATTATCTAATGCTTATTATGTGGCCATGTATTATTGGAATTGAGAGTTCATCGCTCTTAATGGGGAAGAGAGGGAAGGGAAAGAGATACACTTACGATGTTGTTCTTAGCCCAAGTCATAGGCTGGAGGGGAGGTAGGAATTAGGTGATTTGTACGGGAGTGCTAAAGTACCATTCCACCTCGAGAAGTGTCGAGATATCTTATCACGGCAAATCAACGTAAAATCCAAGATTTGTCGCCTTTAAAGATTTTTCATCGTGCGTAGTCGACCTATTCAGCTTTCTGGAAGTCACAATGACGAGATATATTACTCTGACTTAATAAGAATGTAAGTCGACATAGCGACAATAATAATGATAATAATATATGCAATGTATATAGCGCATGTATCCACTCTCGCTGCTAAGTGCTTAAGGCGCTTTACATTATTATTACCCTGGCTTTAGCCCGGCAGCCACCGGCACACTTGGCATTTCAAGGAATAAATATTCCTGCCAGGTACCCATTCACCTCGCCTGGGTTGAGTGCAGCACAGTCAGACAGTGTGGATGAATTTCTTGCTGAAGGAAAGTAACAAAATCGATGGGATTCGAACCTACGACCCTGTGGTTGAAAGGCGAGAGTCACGACACCACGGCGCTTCCAAAAAAATTTGAAGTCAACTTGTAAACGCTGTCAATATGGTGGCATGATTTTCATTACTATGTTGATTGAACTACAATACATTACATGTCTGCATATACATTTTTTTTTACTTACAATTTTTTGGCATGGACAGTTGACACGAATAGTCGACTTTCCATATTTTGTCAACTTGTCAACATAATGTATGTCGTCATATTGAATTATAATTCGTACTTATCAAGAATATTTATGTTGATTTTCATTTTTGCTAGAACATCTTGGTGAGAAAATATATGTCGCCATTAGTAGCTAATAAGTCGACTTTCATAGATAAACATCTTTAAAAGATGTCAAAATATTGATAAAGCATGGACTGTAGAACACGGGGATCGGGGGCGGCAGCACCCCACTTTTTTTCAGAATTGCGTGCAAACTTGTTCTGGCCGTATCTATAGGTGGTTAACCACAGTGCCTCCACTTTCGGTTCCTCTACTTTTCAAGACAATTAGCAGTATCTGTATAAAAGTCTCCTTGTCAAGATCAAATAATAATTTATATCGACAAGTCTCCAAGTCGAGGATCACTTTAAAGCCTCCGTACAAAGTTGTCAAGTACCACGTTGATCCTATATACCCGGGCGTTTCCTTCCTCTGATACTCAACATTTGTTTTCCCAAAGACTCTAGAAAAATACATCGACTCGGGCACTCAAACATAAGAAAGTCACTACCCGCCCGTGTGAAGTGTAAGATATCTAAATATCTTTACTTTACTTGGCCTTTTTTTTATATTGCCCTTCCGAAATAACATGACATTATAATGACACACAAGTGAGCATCATTTTTTCCCCGTAATATAACACGATATAGACTATTTCCGTAAAATAAAGTGGGCCATGTACAATACATCCGTGCTCCGTGTATTGAACTGCGCGTAAATAGTTTATATCGTGTTATATTAAAAAAAATAATAATAATGCCCGTAACATTGAACATGTAGAGGCGTCGTGGATTAGTGGTTCTGACTCGCGCCTTTCAACCCGATGGTCGTAGTTTCGAATCTCAATCAGGACGTTAATTCCCTTCAGCAAAAAAAAATCCACATTGTGCTGCACTCAACCCAGGTGAGGTAAATGGGTACCGGTAGGAAGAAATTCCTTGAATACAGTGAGCGTCAAATGGTAGCCATGCTATAATCGGGTCATAATGCACGGAGCGCTTAAAAACACTTCATATTAAGCGCAACATAAATATTGGGTATTATTATTATCATTATCATTATCATAATCATTATCATCAATTATTATTATTATTATACGCATCATCATTATTAAACTATATGAAAATGGTCCATAATGTCTATCGGTATTGTCTATGTTTACACCAAACACATGACTTCAAGTACGGTGTTCGGTGTTGGTGTTGGTGTTGAGAGAGCAAAACGGTCCGTAAACCGAGCTCCAACACCGTTGGTCAGTTTACAGAAGTGATACAGAAACGACCGGAAATACGTCAGAATCTTGCGAGGTCTACCCCAAACACCGACAGACTTCAANATCATTTTCATTATCATTATCATTATTATTTATTATTTTTATACTCATCATAATTATTAAACTATATGAAAATGGTCCATAATGTCTGTCGGTATTGTTTATGTTTACACCAAACACATTGAATCGTAACTTCTAGTTTTTGCGTCAAAATAAACGCAGAATAAAATCAAAAGTTGATAATAATAAAAAAAAATAATGATGTCTTATTTACCCAGGGTAGCCACATTCAGCTTAAGTTAGCTGCTCTTCCAGCTGGCCCTGCATAACATAAAGTCATTATTACCCTTCTCCTTTCTTAAATGCCGAGCGCCTGGCAAGAAGGCAGTTTGCTTTGTCCTGAGAAGATTTGCATTAATTCTACTTTTGACGTGATTGATTCATTTGACTTAAAAATCAACCAAATTGAAATATATGCCTGCATTGAAGTGGTCAAGCGCAAGATAAAAAACATAATTATCTTATTACACGGTAACTTCTGACTTTGAGCACAGGAGACGCTAAAATGATCTAAACCACACACCGACATAGAGTAGTTCGCCTGATTACACGCTAGATAAATGCCACTTTATCATTATAATTTACATTTGTACATATCAATCAAGTTAAAATATTACTACATGGGAATAAGAATGGGAAGTATTATCAATTACTTCATATTTTTCATGTTTTAAAATACAATATGATTTGGAATTGGGCGATACTGATATCATAATACGTATTACAAATAAACTATTCATTTACAACAAGACACAAAGCAAAGCGAAATTAAAATAATCTATGAGTGAATGAGAATATTTGCTTAATCATGTTCTACATTTTTACAATATTATTTCCAGATTTTAGTGTACAACTTTGTCTGAAGGTCATGAGAAAATATAAATCCCTCATTTTCTCTTTTTAGAAAAGTGAACTAGTATTGTATTGAACCCGTTGTAAATATATGGGACCTGTGTAGAGTAAATAGTGAAAAGTATTGCGGTGGGAATTGAGGATCAATTATGAAAATCTTGTCTGTTTGTTCATAATATTGATAATCAACTCCGCAATAGTATTCTTCGACGCATCGTTGTTGATTTAGTAGTATCAAAATCTTCTTTGTGGTTGTAATTTTGTATTTTTGATGTGAAAATCAAATTCCCACGTCAATGCTTGAGTAAGAGGTAAACTTTAAACGAGACAGCGGTTGTGAAGATAAATTCGACTTTTTGTTGACACAATATTATATCAAGTTTACATTTGCGGTAAGTGTACTGTTAAAAAGTGGGTGATAATGGATTTGTATGTTATTTGATTTTTAAATAGGGATATATAAACACCGTAGGCGACAGGTATTATGGAGAAATCGTGTGATTTAGTGATTGTGGTTGTTAGGGTATATAGTATGTGGTTATCACGGCTAATAGACCGTTTCTTGCTACCAAATATATTTTTACACGCATTAGCAATGATAGTCGCCACAAGCAAAAGCGTACAGGTGCGTCAAGTCTAAACGCGTCCCTGATTGGTCTAATGTAACAGAGAGATTAGCCACTCTTCGGTGCCTTATCTGCCGCGCACTGTGATTGGTCGCCTGCGGGTAACACACCGGCGACGTAATTGACAAGTGACTTTTTTCTTCTTCGCTCGGACGGCCTCGTACGACAGCGCACACACTCGCCGTGATATACACAAACCCGTACCCTTGTAAAGTCACACTATTCCAATTGACAGCGCAAGAAGTCGGTCAACTCGCATCACTCTGATCTAAAGACTTCTTATACTAGTTGCATCTTCGTAAAACATCTTATTTATTTGAAGCGTTTTTGCGCTCTGAACTCGTCACATCCTCCCGGCGTTGATGCCGTTTTTTCATTGGCTATAAATTGCCGAGGAGTTAACCAGCGCCTTGGTATTTAGCAAGAAGTACTTAGAGTTTTTCATGCACATTCATCGGAAAATGGTGAAGTTGGAGTACATGGAGAAGGAAATGAACGCTGCCAGCCTGCCCCCTCCTCACTCCACCCCAGCTCCACCGGCGATGCACAGGGGCAAGGGGCTGTTCTCGGTGGAGAGTATGCTGTCTCCGAAAGAAGGGGGAACGATCCGACGCGGCGACCACCACCACCATCATCAACATCCTCATCAACTTTTCCCACAACGTCGAACCCCTCCTCATCATCAGCACCCAATGATGACGAAGATCCACGAGCCGATTAGGATGGACTCCCCGCCGACGAACCAGACGTCGATCACCGACGCGGAAAGTTTTCCGAGGCACCATCGCGAGGTGGTAGCCAAGGATGATGCCGATGAAGACGAGATGGTGAACGACCAGGACATTGATGTCGATGATTCGAAGGTCGATGACGGGGAGAAAATGAGCGATGTCGAAGCGGAAATTGAAGAAAAGAAAACTGAAGATGGTGAAGAGAAGGAGAAGGAGAAGGAAGACGGAGAGGAGGAGAAGAAGGATGAGAAGGATGGGAACTCAACAACGAATAGCGTCCCACGAAATAAGTATGGTGAGAAGCCCCCGTTCAGCTACAACGCCCTTATTATGATGGCTATTCGATCGAGCCCGGAAAAGAGACTGACTTTGAATGGTATTTATGAATATATCATGACAAATTTCCCCTATTACCGTGAGAATAAGCAGGGATGGCAGAACTCTATTCGTCACAATATGAGCTTGAATAAGTGTTTTGTGAAGGTGCCGCGCCATTATGACGACCCGGGCAAGGGAAATTACTGGATGCTGGAACCGTCAAGTGATGATGTCTTCATTGGGGGAACCACGGGGAAGTTGAGGAGGAGAACGACAGCGGCGTCCCGTAATCATCGACTGGCGCAGCTGAAGAGGGGATTACCTTACATGCATGGAGGTTTCCCGTTTCAGCTCAGGACTGATAAACCATATCACATGTACTGGCCGTCCGGGCCTCTCCTCCCCTACCACCACCCCGCAGCTCACCCGAACCACCCCGCTCTCAGGTATGACATGCCCGGCTCGGCCGCGGCAGCCGCCGCCGCTGCTGCTATCACAGCCGAACGACTCTCCGCTGAGCGACTCTCCGCAGTAGCCGCAGGTGCAGCCGGCCCGTGCGACTCCGCCTCAGTGTTCCCGGGCAGCCACCCGCTACCCAAGCCCATCCCCGGTCATGGATTCTCCGTTGAGCGACTGCTGAGCCAACAAGACTCACCGTACACCCCAACCACCCGCTTGGGATCACCAAACTCAGCTATGGCTATCGCTGCCGCAGCCGCCGGGTTCGTCTGCTCTAGGCTGCCGCAACTTCAAGTCAGCACCTCGAGCGAGAACTCAACCACCGGTTGCTGCTATCCACTATCCTACTCGCAACCCTTACAACCCGGTTCATCATACGCCGACCTCTACTCCGCTGGCCTGGCCCATCGACTACCCATGTTCCCACCCGGAGTATTGCCCGTGTCAGCGATGCCGCAAGCTCCACCAATACACGGCAAGTAAACCAAAACACACCTATAAACTGTCCAGAACTTGCAATATTGACTTTATAAACTGTCGTTAACTATTCAAGCAATTTGGCAAGAAATGTTCATTTCGTATTGTATTCATGCATGAAATATTCAATGCTAAAATATTAACTTGATGCAAGCTTGACTTGATGTTTCATAAAATATGTAATTGCTTCCATGTTGGTTCAATATCGTAAAGATAATTTAATATTAGCACAAAGAGGTACCATTCATTTTGCATGACAATTAATATCTGATCACGCCGCAAGGCTAACAAATGATAAATTCTGGAACTTATCTTACACCTTAAGTTTACTTATGAAAAAGTGTCTATGAGAACCCAATCATTAATAAATGCAATCTGGTATAATATATTGTTTATTTGAAATGAAACTGTCGTAAAAATTCAGCATCAAAATCATAAATATCATTATTAATTTGTAAACGAATGTCACATTTTCTATACGACAACATGATACTATGTGTTGATGAAATGTATAGAAATACTGAACGCTGGATGAAAATTCTTCTTGAAAATTGTTGGTTACACATTTCTTTTTTTATATCATAACGGGAAGAAGAAATTTGAAATGCGAAACTTAATGGGCCCTATGAAAAACAAAATATTGACGTGAGAAAACAAACTTACTTGATATTTAAGAATGCAAGCCTCATTTTTAAGAACTAAATATCTATTTGTATTTAAGACGGTTTACAATTTTTTTCCCTTTTATTAATTATGGTGAAAGTAGTTTTAGAATTCAAGACATGTAAATTTTTAAAGTTGCCAAGATTAAATAGGAACCTTTAGCTGCAATATACTGGTTCGCATAAATTCTCAAGCAAGACCAGTGGTATGGTTGATTTTTTTCTACATCATATTTTTCCAACACTAATAAAAGTTAGCGAAATAGGTAGATTGTAGTCGACAGTTCTGTTGGAATTTTGTCGCAAATTATTTAAAATAACAATATTGTTTCAGAAGTAGTAGAACTGAGCCGATTTAATTCAACGTTAGCTTTGTTTTGAAGAAAGGTGATAATATGATTAGGTATAAATTCCAAGCAATTTCAACTTATACACAGATAATTTCACAACCTTTGTGTTAAAATTTACGAAGATTTTAGAAGAAATTCCAATGTTTTGTTACTCGTAATCCGTCTAGTAAAATAATCGCTTTCCTGTTTTTAATCATTTTTTTTTCAATCCTTCGCCAATTTCATGTCGTGATTAAGTAATACACTGTATCACATACAATACCTCCCGAGAATCTGAAACTCTAACATGTCCAACGGGTTATTTCTTATAATTTTTTTTTTTTTTTAAATATCTTGACATACCATATTCGACAATCATTTTTAACCTGTGCCAAATTTGCCAACCCGACTTATTTACGTTTTTTATAACTGATTTTAATTAGCGTAATTATAAACACTTCATTTTGTCAACGTTAAATCCATTTTTGGAACTTATCTATATTTTTATTATAAAGTTTTGTATTGAAATTTAGCTTACGCCGCACAAGAATGAGGGGTTTTTTTTTACTTAGAAAACCTTGATATAAAGAATATCTAATTATTTTTGTTGGATAGAATGTTTATTATAATAATGCACCCAATGATTCTGTTTAATTATTTCGCACATTAACATGATGAAAGATTTTTTGTCAATTTATACATGGGTGTGGGGAGTAACGAATAATTTGTTTGAATATATATATTTTTTTTCCAGAAGTTACTGTACATAGCATTGTGAACAGAAGTTTTCTGGTGCCAATATTGTTGATATTGAAGTGATAGAGATCAAAACAATTAAGGATGTTGCCGATATAAAAAAGTGCGAAGTAAAATCCAACAATTTCAAACATTAATAAGATCGTTATGTTTAAAAAAAAAAAAATTAGTTAAAAGACAATCAGAAATTTCTTACAATTTTGTACCTCTTGAAGTTAGGATGACAATCAGTGATCAAGCAACTCAAAGCTGTTTCGAAATTTTGACAATCATTTTTGACAATCATTTTTATATTTTCGTTTGTGTGGTCTTAGAATAATAATTTTGGACTTCGTGATTGTTCACGACTGTCGACAAAATCTGGGACCAATTTCGACTTGATTTATAATGTATACCTTGTTGCTACGTTAGCAGTCTTTATGAACAAAATGGTGCAATATATTTTACTTTCTTATAATTCTTCTGTTTCAGTAATTATTGTATAAATTTTTAATGCATGACTTTTTTATGAGTTTATCGGAAGAAAATGCGATCTAAAGAGGAAATTTGTGTGATTCTTATAATTGTTCAAATACCTGTTTTGCTTAGATTCTTTCGTTCATTATGTGAATCTTTCTTAACCAACTTGCGTATTACAATAACTGGAGGATGAAACTTTCAAATTTCATTCTTAGCTATTCAAAAATAATTGTATGAATACTTAAAGACTTTTGATGATATCCTCTTAATGTTTTGATTTTAAATCTGGCTTTGAACTTTAGTACATTGGATTTAGAAAGGTACTAGAAAATTGTTTACCAATGAGGTTGCGTGGGCTCCCTTGCTTTTTATTTCAATTTCCTTTCTTAAACTATCAACTATTTGAATTGTATCTTCTATCTTCTTGGATTGGTTTGCAGTTAATGTTCTGGTTTAGAACTCCTCTGGTTGGTTAATTGGTTTATGAACAAGTCCGCTGAATTATATTTATGTGAGAGTTTATTCAGTGGTTGTATTTTTCCACAAACACAGTTCATTTTTTTTCTTCATGGTGATGATTTGTAATAGATATTGTAATTATATGTGTTTATTGAGCGACAATCGAATAGAGAAATGTATAAAAACTGAAAGAAACATTAAAACAATCAGATTTACGGTATAAAACATGAGACACTTCATTATTTCTGTAAATGTTTCAAGTCTGAATTTGGTGTGCTTTGGGAGATGATGAAAATTAATATGCAGGCATGGTGATAGTAATAATGATTATAATGATGATGATGATGATGAAAGGTGATGCTAATGATGATGATGGTGATGATGATGCTGGTGATGATGATGATGATAATGATGATGATGATAATGATTATGGTGATGATATGATGATGATGATGATGATGATGATGATGATGATGATGATGATGATGATTATGATGATGGTGATGATAATGATGATGATAATGGTGATGGTAATGATGATACTGATGGTGGTGTTAATGATGAGGATGATGATGGCAAGGATTGATGTTGGTGGTGATTGTGATGACGATTGTGATTAAGGTAATGATGAAAGTCGGTATGAAAAGTTCCTTGCGGCCATGAAACTACTTTTTAAATCAGCAATCTCGTTTTGCAGGGTTGTTTGAGATCTCTTTATACCGAGCTTCTCCCGTACTGATGATAGTGGGGATGACGATGGTTATGGTACATATATTTTGATGGTGCTGCTGCTGCTGCTGCTGATGATGATGATGATGATGTTGCTGGTGGTGGTGATGGTGGAGCTTTTGTTGATTACGGTGGTGGCGATGACAACAAATGGAATAAATATTGTAATACTAGGAAATATTGATATTTTCGAAACATGGCAAATTGATCTACTGGAATCCGTGTATAGCTTGAAAAGGATTATTTCTTTATTTCTTCTACAGTGTTATTGTTAAAACTAATAAGTTACGGAGTTCTACAGAAGCATTAATCTGTTCGTCGTGTCCAATTCTGTGATGAAAATAATTCTTTTGAAAACTTTCAATACACCAAAGGGTCCTGCCATTTTTAAAAGAGCGCGATGCACTATATGGGTCAAACAACTCTACAATTTAAAACACCTCAAATAGTTGTGAAAATGTACAACTGCACACTTCAAACCTCCTTTAAAGAGACAACCCCTAAATTGACCAATTTTCTTTTCCCACAATCCACCCCCTTCGGATATTTAACACACTTGTGGAATTAATGAAAGGCGGACTGAACGACCTATTTCTTTTTTTTTATTCCCGCATATTTGGAAACAAACACGGCCCAGAGAAGTGGCGAAGCGCGTTTAATCCAGGTTTACAAGCCCAACAACACAAGCCCTAGGAAAGGGGCACCCACGGGCTTCTTTCGGCGCTAGCAATGTCTCTATCACGTCTGTATGTCGAGTGAAAGTGGAATTAAGTTGCCCTCCTTATTCTCAGTTTTCAAAAGCAAATCCCTAATTTAATCGCGTCGCCGAGATTAAACGCATCCCATTTCTAAAGCTCGTTTTCACATTCAGCCCCACTTCACTGACAACGAGAGCAAATTTAAAACAGGTAGTGTCAAATGCGGTATCTAGTCATATACGATAGGGCAGTTTATGTCATAATTTAACATGTTTGAATATATAATCATGCTTGTGAATGATTATGCCGTGATTACATTAGCTTAAATGCATCATAATGTTTAATGTGATGCTTCGATGCAGCTCGGGTGAGGTACATTTGCTTAACCCGTAGACACTCGATTTGTTATGCCGTCTTAGTTTCCCTCTGAGCTGTATCAATGTCTGCTTTGGATGAGTGGAAATATTCTAATGGAAGGAGAAGTGAAATAAAGCAATAGACAGAGAGATGTGTACATAGATAGATGGCGAAAAATAGATAGGGGAGGCCGGGAGGGCGATGAACAGAGAGGGAGAGGCGGATCGAGAAAGGATGAAGGGATGTCGAGAAGGTGGGAGAACTTTAAGAAATAAGTACACTGCAAAAAAAACAAAAAAAAAAACACCAAACATAGTGATATTAAAAATCAATACGGTATCAATTTGTGGAAATAGCACGAAGCGATTAGATTGATGATATTATAGTCTAAAATAAGATTGAACTAAACTGTTTTCAAATATTACAAAAATCATAAACGAAATCATATATATTCGCGACTAGCATTTAGAACGTCTTTCTTGTGTTGCACAATAAAGCTATGTGTGCATTTATGTGTAATTGTTTTCCCCTAACAAAGGTGGCAGGAGCCCCCGAAAATTTAGGACATTTTGAATTTTATATTTAATTGGATTATTAATGCACGTCATCGATCATTCTCTTGCGTTATTAATTTGCCAATTCATGAACTAATATATTTGGACCAAGGCATTAATGTTGGATATAGTTGTTAGTTTGTTTTTGCAGTGTATGGCGGTAGAGAGAAGAGAGGAGGAAAGAAGGTGAATGAGAACGTGAAGAATTTGTATAAGCTCTAATTAAATAAACTTGAACGAATATAGGGTAAAATGGGTAAATGCATGTTTTTGGGTAATAATCATGCACAATCAGTCATTATTGTGCACAGTTTTGTCCAACAAAAATGCATCTTCATTTTGAATTTTGAATTTTTACTCGTCTATTTTCAGAGTGTTTAAGACGTCCATGAAGAGCAAAAAGAAACTGAGAGGGGGTGGGTGAGAGAAATGGAAAGGTGACAACTTAAGAACGAGATTAATACCTCCTTATGACAGGCAAATGACTTAAACATACGGGCTTATTACAAGTCGAGAGAGACACACTTGAATATAATCAAGGGCAAAGTTGAAGTAGATATGGGTCCAATAATATCCAAAATACAATCACGAAGAGAGAAACTAAGCTCTCAATATGCGTCCAAATATATTCATTCATAGTCATGATCCCATATTATATAAACGGAACAAACAACCCTCATTCGAAAGAAGAAGATAGCTGTTGAATTAAACATAATATTCTATATAATACATTATGTTAATCTTTTATTAACAGCTCTTGGGCTTAAATTTCGTCTTACTTTATCAATGGTTCGACGGTGAATGAGGCTTGAGGCTTGTGATGTTTCATCGGTAAATAATTATTGATGGAACTGTGCAAAATTTTAACCCTAAAAGTATCGTTTGGATTTAGTTCTTGATGTTGTAATAATGGAGCATATGACGTGAAAAAAAGTTAAGTATAAAATGAACGCTAAGGCAAAGATAATTATCTTTGCCTTTGAACGCAAAGGCAAAGATAATTACCACATCTTAAGACAAAAGTGACACTTGGTGACTGCGCCTTCAGCTGTGCTGCTCCAAAACTTTGGAACAAATTGCCAATAGAAATAAGATCATCTCCATCTGTAGTTGTTTTTAAAAGCTTGTTGAAAACTCATTTATTTCGTGAAGCTTTTCAATAATATCCTGTAACTTATGCATTATTTTAGTAACAATATCCACAGACCCTAACATCACAGCGCAGTAGAGTATATCCATATAGTATCTGCGCTTTATAAATTATCTAATTATTATTATTATTATTATTATAATTGCGAGCATACCGGTTACGAGCCTTTGCATAAAGGTGAACTTCTTTACACTTTTCCTAACATAGGTATGGAATTAATATGTCATGGAATAGCAAAAACGTCTATTTCTACACTACAAATTTAGTTTCTAGAATATCCCAGCCCACAGCCTATTACAGCGGTAAAATTATATATCGCATATAATATTTAAATGTTTCAAAATAAACATTCACATTAAATACCGTTATAATTTGTAAATCTTTACATTTACACCTTTGTTCAGGATAGAATTGTTGTTTTAAGTGGAGGCAACAGTTACTGTTTATTTTTTATCATATAATTTCCCGAAGTAGCTTTTGGAAACTGTGCTCCATTAATTATTTGTAATTTAAATTATGATGCTCCTTTCCTATTTGGGATATACAAGAAAGGTATAGTAAAAACGAGGACGATGAATTAACACCAACTCGATGTTCACAATGGGTATGACCACAAAAGTGTTAGAACAACACCGGTGTTGAGTCAAATCAATTCCAATTGAGCTATAACTAACTTTGCTGTGATTTTTCAATTTGAGTGAAAAACAAAGAAAAAACGGAAAAAGTTCAGGTCTGTTGAGGGCATCAAAACAATTTTATTTGTCGGCCTTATAATGAATGTTTTTGAAACCCAAGAAGCTACAAAATATTACACTTTTTAAGACGAAAGTAAAGAACATTGCAATTCGTCCTTGACTTTTCTTGTTTCTTATAATAGACAGATCTTATCGCGAACAAAATGACCAATGGAGTGGTAAACATTGCAATTGTCGAGGTTTCTCCACAGAAAGGTTGTGAAAAATACAAAAACAAAGTCAATAGGTTCACGCCATGTTCGTTGGTCGATTGTCACTGTACGGAATACAAAGGTCGTTGTTGTAAGATGGCGCTATACCAATTTTTTTCTCTTTCTTTTCAGTTTGATTGAACCCTTCCTATCTATTTCATACAAGAATCAGACATGTCGTTTATGTTGAATCATCGCAATCGCTCTCTTATTGTTTTCATAAACAAAATCAAATCCCTCCTTTCCCAAACCTAATGTGTGCTTTGATTATCGTGATTATTGACGTTTGCATTTAGACACCAAATTTAGCTAATAGATTGGATAGTCACTACATTTATTTATAAGCCCAAAGTATTTTGAAGGTTTCACATTCTGAGGCATTTATCATAATATCAAAATCATACAAATGAGTTGAGGCAGAAGCGCAATTGTTAATTGCTAAATTCTCTTTGGTATATGAATTTAATGTCTCAATTCATATTAATTTCGTATTTCCTTTTGGTAATCCGATTTATTTAAACGACTTAGGGTTTTTTTTTGTCAATGGATTATCATGCAAAAACGATAAATAGAATATTTTTATGCATAGCTTTCGAAGAGGATTTATGCATGTACACCAATTTAAAAAAAAAGTGACAGAGAGAGAAAGAGAAAGAGAGAGAGAGGTTGATATAGGCAATAGCTGGGCTAGAAATTCTATGCATCAGTTGAACAAAAAAATCACCAAAATGTCTTTGTTTTTGCACATCTGACCCGCAGAAATTGTTCCATTTATTTTATGTGGTAACGAGAAACTTATACTCGATATATACACGATTTTCCCCATTTATAAAACGATGCAAGAATACTTTCTTTAACCTCTCTTCAGAGCTCAAGCGCTGCTATGCTCATCTAACAAAGAGATTTTGTTGAGATTTTGTTCACAAATTGACACAAAGGAAGATCAATAATTGTGTCTATTTGCCCATATTTATGATTATTCCTTTCCCATTTCGCAGGTTCCATGCCAATTAATTTGTGTGCACCTTTTTAGCTGAAACAAACACTCGCTCCGTAAGCATCATCTCATCCGAATCGCATCTCATTCACGATTGAGATATTTTCAAATATCAGGAAGTTCTTTTCAGCGAAAACAATACGACTCGAAACAAAAACGCGGTAAAAAAATTGAAGGAGAGATATCAAAGCCGGCTCACACCTTTGTCTGCGTCAGCCTACCGTTTTTTTTTTTAATTGAAAACGCTCACTGGACGCACAGCATACGCAGATCAGACGGTGGACTGACATTCGGCTTGCGCTCGACGAGCGTACGACGAGCGTACGACGAGCGTCATTTCACCGTATGACCTGCGTCTTTGTGAGTCAAGGAAGCGTTTTTAATTTCCAAAAACGGTAGGCCGACGCAGGCTAGAAACGCAAAGGTGTGAATCGACCTTTAGACGCTCGTGAATAAACCGGGGACATTTTTAGAAGGCTGTATTAAATGAGAAATAATGCAAAGTTTGCAAGCAAATTCGTCTGAACGTCGCGCTTGGTGGTTCGCTATTCAGTCCTGGAGTTGATTCCCAAACCACCAAGGTTCCGTGGAAGTGAATCTGAAGAAAAGACGACTGGTAGCCGTGACCAAAAACCCAAGCATGAAGCTATTATTGTTCTGAAGGCTGCCAATTCAGAATTCCACCATTTTCCAAAACGATTATGGTATAAAAAAAAAACTAGCTTTGCTTACTTGATTCATAATTTGTGTATTTGGCCTCCGACAAATGTTGGGAAATTAGACGAATTAGTGGTGTAGTTACCGTTGTAATTAGTCTTGCATTGGTTAGCCAACAAGTTTCTACTTTCTAAGGTGAATGCAGAGACGCCAACCATTCCGGAATATATAATGAGGCCAATATTGAAATGTGAATAACGCAGCAGCTGAGCAAAAGTGGGAGAAAACACTAAAACAATAACCATTCTCGCAGCATTTCACTTGTAATGAAAGCCTTGAATTTAATCGAAAATACACCTCGTGCAGATTCCAGAACGGTTGGCACCTTCGTGTACACGCTAAAGAAGGATGGGTTAAAGTTTACTCGATATTGTCAGGATTGTGTAAAAAGGGAACATGCATGCCAGTCGGGCAGTATTTCTCACGCTATCAGCCCTATTGGGCAAGAATGTACTCAATTTTGTGAAGAATTAACAAATTTAACCCAACGTTGTACGAACTTTTACCCAATATGGCGCAAAACATTACTCAGCTGACATGCATATTCCCTTTGTACCCAATATTGCGTAAACTTTTACACATCCTTCTATAGAGTGTATAAACAGTACATATTGGGATGCTTTAAAATTATTATTTTACAACTATAGATATCTAGAGTTCTGTACATAAATATTTAAAGGAAACCGGAAATACAAAACAGTGAACTTGTCTAAACTGTCCATATTCAATTGTCCCTCTTTGTTTAATGTCGTTTGAAATCATCTTTTCCCGATGTTATCTCAAAATCTATGATAAACATAACTTTCCGCATACGTCGGAAACGGTAAAGATAGAAAATGACCGCATTTGAATTTATTTCAAATCATTTTTTTGACGAGAAGTAACATTCATTGGATTAGGATTATTTTTTAAGATGGGGAAGCGGGAAGGGGGGGGGGGGAACTCGGCTATTGGCTTTTCATTGATCCATGTGCTTTTTTTTGTTTTTTGATGGGGGAGCTCGATTGGCCCGACATTTTTTGCTCCTAAACCTACACTCTAAAAACAACCTAATCATTTTTTGATTAGATCGTCTTATGATATTATTATGAATAGAAACTAATCATTCTGAAATTGATTTATAATCATATGTGAATTGTATTAATTTTTTTAATTGAATCTAATCATTTTGATTAGATTTCCTATTCGTAATTATAATAAGATTTCCACATAAAAAATGATTAGATTTTTCTAATCATTTTGATTAGATTTCCTATTCGTAATTATAATAAGATTTCCACATAAAAAAATGATTAGATTTTTCTAATCATTTTGATTAGATTTCCAGGTGTCCCCGTTTGTATTGTTTTCCTAATCAAATTTGATTAGATTCTAATCAAATTTGATTAGTTTGTTTTTAGAGTGTATGAGCATAATGTATTGTTTTGTAACGACAGTTATTTCTTTAAAAAATCAACTCAGAATAAGGGGATAGCACAGACAGGATAATATTTTGTAAAATTTTGATGAAAGAAGCTTTAGAATTTTTGGCCACCCGGAATATTTTCCAAAGTAAGGGAACTGAATGCGTAGGCCAAAAAATCAAATTCGACGGGGAGGCGGGGGGGGGGGGGGGGNTTGCTTTCAATAATTATTGCGGAGGGTTGAGAAGGATTTGTTGAATTTGTCCAATTTCTTTGTATGTTCTGCTCACACTGCATGCAGTCGATATGTCTGCGGAGGCAATGTTAGATTTATCGCTGCACATGAACCTCAGACAAATTGCTACTGGAGATATAGTGATTTGTGGGGGATGTCTTTGGATAAGGATAATGCAGAGCTGCCAACCGTTTCAGAATACGCAGGAGGTCAAAATTAGAATGTGAATAACACGATAGCAAAACTGAGAGCAATCATAACTACACTCAGCCATTTTTCCGTAATGAAAGCCTTGAATTCATATGAAGATAACCCTCGTGAATATCTAAGAACGATTGGCATCTCTGATATTATGAGTCTGGTGCAAGGCAATATTAATAATGTGCGGGGTACAAGATGAACCAAAGGGCATGTTATACCATAGATCGGTATAACATTCGTGAAATATACCAGTTAATTCATATTTTTTTCATGGTAGAAAGTATAATGTAGCCAAATATTGGTGCAAACTTGGGCACCAATGTCTGAATAAGTTGCAGAAAATTGATTTCACGTAAAATGTGTCACATTAATCATATTGATTCGTAAATTACTAAAAATTGTGAATTTAAGTTTCTATAAACGTTTTTTTTCTTCAGATATTTTGATGGTTAAAGATATAGAGTGTGATAATTTGATGATGAAGTATTGTTTATTGTTATTGTTGTCGACGATTATCATAATGGATATGATATGATAACGCAAAATATGAGGAGGAGGAAGAAGAATGTGAAGATGATGGGGACGATAATGCTGATGGTGCTTCTGACGGTGGTGACGAATACAGTGGTGTGGTGGTATGATGACAATAATGATGATGCTGATGATGGTGGTGAAGACGATGAGTATGATAATAATGACTATGATTATGTTGAGGAGGATGATGATGATGATGATGGCGATGATAATGAAGACTATGAGTATGGTGATGATGATAATGATGATGACGATGGTGATTATGATGTGTAAGAGGAGAAGGAGGATCATTACGACCATGGTGTCAATGATGATGGTGGTGGTGATGATGATGATGTTGATGATGACCATGATTATGTTGATGATGAGAATGATGATATGAAGATGATGATGATCATCATGATGATGATGGTGATGATGATACTGAAGAGTATGAGTATGGTGATGATGATGATGGTGATGGTAACGAGGAGCAGGAGCAGGAGCAGGAGCAGGAACAGGAGCAGGAGGAGAATGAGAAGAAGGAGGAAGAAAGGATGATGCTGATGATGAGGTTTTGGACAATGGCAATAATGGAGCAAGTCCATACTTAAACAGCACTCGCATTTTCCTCAACAAGGCGGGCTGTTACTCTCTCAAAGTAAAACTTCTCTTATAAAACTTCAAATACTTTCCAAAGCTGACTTTTCTTCAAGATTCTACATATCTCACAAGCCAATGACCTGCAGACAAAATCGCCTCCACATGTTAAAAGAAAAAATCTTCGCTATCTCTTCATCCACTACAATATTTCTTCCCTCGCTGTCAGAAGTTAAGTATTTAAAGAATACGAGTTAAGGTGTTGTATATTATGACAACTCCGTTAGCGGTATGGATGTGAGAGGACATAGAAACAAACGCTCTGTCAACACGCGAGGCTCGATATTACATTAGGGTAACCGACTGGATTCCAAATTCTAGTTTATTCAATCCGTATACTTTCGGAAAGGTACTCCCTGCCCTCGATCTTGGGTCTGACCTTGGCTGAGCGAATCTTCTTTTTGTGAAAGTTGTGTTTATGGTTTCAGATTTTCGCTATAGTTTTACACCCCTGTATATGCTGGAGGGGTTCTTCGTATTTGGTCTATAACGGGCCCATATCGTCAAAGGCTCAATTACATATTTGCGTTTATAGCTAACGTCTACCAATAGGCGTTCATGAAATTTGAAAAACACTCCGTGGACGTAAATATGCGGAGAGAAGACGCTTGGCCGATGTTGAAAGCGTTCAGCGTGCAGTCCCGTTAGCGTCAGCCAAGTGTCTTTCCTCTATCGTGTTAAGGCTGACTCGCACCTTTGCGCTTTTAGCATGCACCAGAGCAGCGTTTTTTGGAATTAACAACGCTCCCTGGACGCACAGCATACGCGGTTCAAACGGTAGACTGACGTTCGGCCTGCGCTCAAGGAGTGTACGCCGTATTACCTGCGTCCGGGGTATTAAAAGAAAAGTTTATTATCTCTCATAAGCATTGAAACACGTAGCAAATCTTTGACCATGTTAACTGATTGTCTGAATACTCAAATTAATGATAAAATCGATAAAAATGGCACAATTTTTATGTAATTTTGTTTTTTGAAAATAAATACTTCTAAATACAAAAATATCCTTCTGCGTTGGAAGGATCGGACACCAAATCATCTCTGGAGTCATAAGGAAGGCGGGACAATCAGACCAGTCGTAAGATTGCTTACGATTGGAAGCTGACTTGTCCCTTATATCTGAGATAAAGCTGTTTACCGTATTTCAATCACATGTTTAATATTCATATGAGTTTCCAGTTGGGGGATGTTGTTCAAAAGTTGCAATTGAATGCAAGTTGCAGTTGATAGGAACGTTTCATGCACGTTTTCTTGGAAGCACATAATATCATGCGCGAATAAAAATGCGCGTTACAATTTGCAGTTGATTTTGGACATCATCCCATAAGAATCGGGTAGATTATTTGTCAAAATGCCCATGTACGATGATTCTACGATTTATGTCCCCAGTATCGGATCGTAAGCAGATCGTAAAGTATGCGGTCGGCTTTAGGGGGCATTGAAATTGCAATTTATTTCATTTAACTTTGTTGAATCCGAGTATATTGTCTCTAGGAAGTGAGAAGAGGAAATCATTTCAAATTCGACAATGACGGAGGAAGTATCTTGTTACACTTCTTTTCAAATTGTATCGATTTTTCATCACTGTTGCATAAACATGATAAACTTCCATCACGCCCCGTACGTTTTATCATAGCTCTCTAATCAAATACATTTCATTCATGTCTGATAAAACTTTGAACGAAGGATGACCCCAGCGCTAAATATTCCTTAAAAGAGTTCAAACAAACAAAAATATTTAGTCGTTTTCCAAAAATGTCTTCATTGTCTTTCTGCCCTCTAACTTAAAAAAAAAGATTCATTCATTGTTTCTTCGGGTTTTATCATCCATATTTTCATTACTCATTACTTTTATTCCAAAGAAATATTGAAATTGACACTTGTCAGTAATCAATGAAGAGAATCCGCCTCTGTTTGGTATCAGAGATGAACTTTCTTATTCAAAGAGCTGGCATTTTATGCACTTTAGATGAACTTTTAATTGATACTATTTAAACAACATCCCCTTGATTTTTGATAATAAAGATTCGCCCAAATGACCATGCATGGAGGATGCGCATTGGTCCGTGTTCGTCGGGATTCTTTTCTCACAATTTTGGGGTGTATTTTTTTTTCTCTCTTTTAATTTCCACGCTAAACAATTCAAATGAATATGTCAATGGTAGATATCAACAACTATAGTAAACAACAATAACATCAATTACTCTGCGGATGTAAACATGAAATACGATGTAAATATGTTTTTTTCAATTGTACATTGTAAATTACAATACTTACAATCAAGCCAAATCGTGCAAATGGGTAAGTTCCCTGCCCGCAGTCGCTGAAAGATTTTAAATCAAGCCTTGGTAGATTTAAGTTGCGATTGTTGTAATTTTACCCGAAAATGAGCTGACAAGCAAACAAACAAAATCTAAAGCATTTCGTGCCCTTTGCAGGGAAAATTGGCACCCCGGGAGCAGAGGAGCGACCCAGCAACCCCCTAAAAAGTGCACAAAACAAAACAAAAATAAAGGAAAGAGCTGTGAGTTATTTTTGCGCCCCTTCCGTCTACCAGGGATGGTAAGGGGTGCATTTAAAAACAATACCAATGCTTTATACAGCTCTCGTCAAGAAATTTTATTCATTTGTATTTATTTATTAATTTATTTATTAGAATATAATTATACAGGTACAAAAGATCAGCAATCTGCTGTTTTACATCAATGTCCTGCAATACAATAAAATGACACAGATAGTAAGAACAATATTAACAATAAAATACACAATAAATATAAAATATACACAGAAGATATTAAAATGGTTCATAATCATATATACTGGTAGTTTAAATATCTTACAAGAAAAACAAAATAATTATAAGTTAAAATATACCTCTATTTATTAAACTGATAAAAATTTCACGATCATCATCGATCGTTGTATATACCATAGACCGGTGGTAGGTCTATATACACAGTATAGTTGTCAAAATTGTCTTGAAATTGGCATGATGGGTATGTATTGCTATTATCGAAAGAATTGTAAACACATTTCAATTGTATTGTATTCTTACATTCAGTGAAACCCTTACCAATCCTATATTTTCTTCATCATTGTTGGTTGGTTAAACTGCATGAATTCGTCTCGTTTTCCTGTTTTTTTTTTTCTTAGTGGTTTGAATATACACTGTAGTGTGGATTTAATGTATATTTTTTTTTATATTCAATTATGACGCCATATTATTGTTCTTCNTTTTATATTCAATTATGACGCCATATTATTGTTCTTTTTCTGTACCCATGTTGATATTCCTATACGACCAGATTTATTTGATAACTTTGCGATACATTGTCAATGAAAACTTACGAATTATTTATGAAAAGTTATGGCCATAATCATTTGGAAACACTTATATCTTGATAATACCGTTGGTAATCTGAAATCATAAAAAATATAAGATTTGAATAGTTGAAATGACAGAAATGTACGAATTGGCCTTGAATTTACGCGTAAAGTCGCCAAACGTAGTGACACTTTATAAAACACGATCTCACAACTTGTTGCAAATGTCAGATTAGTATTTCTTTTGTTTAAACGTTACAAAAAGTACACATGAATAATGTAAACGCAAATGCAAATAATGAAAGATATTTGACGGTTGCAGACAGTGGTTTATTTCCGCAAGAAGCATATGTTTGTTTTAATCATCATCATGAAACTCCGAATTGAATTTAATCATGTCATTCTTTTTTTTAATGGGACATAAGGAAAGTGCGATATGCGACAAGTGAACATTCAGCGGGGCGTGAAGGTCGCGGCCAGCCGGGAGTTCCGGGTGCGTTAACTGGCACCAAACGCTCCCGGGTAGTCGTGCTGCACGGCGCTCAAGCAATCAAAACCCAACTTATTCGTTCATCTTTGTAACTGTCTGTAATTCCTATCTCTGTGTGTTGATTTTGTGGATTCCCATCTAAATCATGTCTTTGTTCTACTTATATTTGTCATTAAATACGGATTCGGTTACATGAATACAATATATGACAGGTGTATATACTGAATGTGGTAAAAGCGGTTTCACGACTTATGCAGACGACACACAAAAACCTGAAAATGTATTGATGATTTCCCGCGCTTTTTAATTCGTCTGAATTAATGAATACATACACAAACGATCTACTCTTTGTTGTACTGCCAATATCGGGATGTTTTGATTTAATAAAAACTGGTGTTAATTTTTATCGATCAGAACAAACCGAGCTATAGAAATTTTATCGAATTTAAGGTGGTATCGGATGACAAATCTGTGCGCTTTGAAACAACTGTATAAAGCGCCTTATTAAATGAATGTATTGTTTTAACACCGAAATATATTAAGAACAGTGCCACTGAAATAAATTTCATTTCAAAGGCTTAGTCTGGGCCATTAAAATCAGACGAACGGATTTTAAACATATTTGAGACAATGGATAAGAATGATTCAACCATTTGAATATCCTTTGAGATACACATTTATGAGTCAAAGCAATAAGTTATAATAAGATTACAGTCGCAAAGTGCATGGGATATGTCATTTCATGTGATCAAAATTTGCAAATTCGCATTAAAATCACTGTTCACTTATATCATTGAAATATTAATAACTTTCTAATCTATTGTCCGATTTACTTAAAACATTTTTTAACCGATTGTCAGATCTATATGCTTTGGTCAAAGCAAAGGTTTTTTTCTGGACAGATCCAGGCCAAAAAAAGGGTAATAAATTTTAAATTCCACTTACTCATGATTCATTTGCAAATTTGATGTGGATATGCTTTGAGGATTTTCAGATTCATTATTAATTTTGAGTGAATTTGATATGAATTTGATTATCAGAATCTTCTTGCAAATGATGTACTTCATGTCTAGTCATTGCATTGGACCTTTTATTTATTTATTTTATTTATTTATTTATTAAAACATATTTAAACAGGATAACAAGATCAATTATATACAAGGTAAAAATCGGTTTTCATCTTGGTCCTGAAACAAAACAAATGCAAATAGTAACGCATTAGTCCAAAATGATAAAAGTTTCTATACTTTTAAGGCGTTGTTGTTGTCGATTGTTAACATGACCATAAGCAGTATTGAACATTTGTTAGGTTTTACTGGATGGACAATTTTCGCTGGTCTTTTGATTTAGGAACTGCATGATTTTTTAAAAAAAATACAATACATCCTTTGGTTATTGCAAATGACATCAAAACATATGGGGTAGAGGGGGGGGGGCCTTACGAAAACAGGCCTACAAGATAATCTAAAAGCCATCATTTTTATAACTAACTGTCAATCTATGATATTCTCTGTTATTCTGTAATTTTTTTTTAAGGAGGGGAGATTGTTTCTTTTCTTTCTTTGCATAATTTATAGATCGAGGGAGAAAGAAATGGAAATATGACAGTGAAGAAAAAACGCAAGCGAACAGGAAATATACGTGTTTATTTTCGCACAGTAGCTGGCGCAGTTCAACTAAGACATTCACTTTGCGTTCAATAATGTTGGAAAAGAATAATTCTTTTACAGCAGTAGTACAAAGTGAATTATACAGATGGGGAAAAACAACAAATGTTTAGGGGAATGAATTCTAGTTCCTTTTCTTGAAAGGTCATCTCGGCACAGCCTTGCCATTAAATGATATCAATTCTAAAGTCTATTTTCATAGCTATATCCCGAGCCGGATAACACTTCATCAAAGTTGTTGTGACGGTGGCCGAACGAAAACAGATTCCTACATCCGGAAATTCTTGGGACGGGTTACGTAATGAAAGATGGATGCGGGATGCGGCAATGTTCTATGGATGATGAGGGGGTTGACCTCATCTTATAGATGATGTGGATAGTTCAATAGCTTTGGGATGATGTCTTAAAGGTGCTTGGCCATTGAAAAAAAAATCATGATTATAAAAAAAATTCCCTCAATCTATTTTTTATTCAATTTTATCTACTTCCCCACACCACACTTCATCCGTTTCGCGCCTCTTAGGATATTTTTAATATATTTTTTTTGTGTGTTATAGGTTATGTAATCTGTTTACATTATATCAACTATTTATTTATTTATTCGATGTAAGATTTTATGTTTGTATTATCATTTTACATGCTTTGCGTGCAATTGTATTCATCCTATTCATTTGTTTTTATAAAATTTATTATGTTTTTCTGTGTTATGTATCAAATTTTGTAGTTGTACTCTGTTTTGGCAAGGCTCTCGTGCAAAGCAGGCCTTGTGGCTTGAACGAGACTACCCTGCCTTTTAAAGAACTCTTGAATAGATAAACAAATAAAGGAATAATCTATTTAACTATTCAATTCATGTTTACTTAACCAATGTAACTAATTATTCAGTAATTTATGTATTAATCTATTAATCTAATCAGTGCTTTTATTTTTATTAATGTCTGCATTAATTCACTTATTCAAAGGTCTTCATTCAAGTTAATTTTAAACTATTTTCAAAACAATTCACATTTCGCGCATTCAATTTCGCGGAGACAAGTGCACAGGATGCGAACGTGATTGGTGTGAAATTGAATGATCGGATTGTAAAATTGCTTGAGAACAATTGACAGGGTAACTCTATATTTACGTACACTTTACTAGGTTCATAATTGTAACCACATTTTTTGCACCACTGTTTAGACGTCATTGGTAAACATAGAAAAAATAATTTACTCCTTTCCATTATAGAATAAAAAACAAAGCTAACGTTTTAAAATTCAAAATGAAAGTAAAATATTCCGTATGTTCATTTGCGAAGTTGACCGTAAATTACGCGAAGAATTTTCCATTATCAATAATATTTCAAGTACATTTGTTTATTTCCTTTATCGAACGAAAATAAATTATGATGGAGAGTGCTTAAAGCCGAATGAATTATATCTCAATAAGTGAACAATTTTTTTTCTTCATAGAATTGTAAATTCCAAAAACAGGTCACTTTCATACTTTTATGTCTTTCATCAATGGAAATCGATGAGAGTTGTTGGGACTGTCATTAAATAATTTGATTTATCAAAGAATAATGATGACATGAGAAAGAGCAAGTCAGAAACATCTTCAATCTTTACTCTCAAGTCTTCCAAAGTACACTCGTAGAAGATGTTTACGAACATTGCGGCCTTGGAATCATTTCTATATTTGAATTTTGTTTGTTCATAACATGCTGCTGACGTGGGTGGCGCAGGGCAAAACTTATCTTCTCGCCGAGAGCAAGCCAGATAATAACATGTATACATCTGCTATTGATCTATGAATGCATACCCAACCCAAACTCCAATCCAATGTTAATTAATAATTACAGCGATGAGATAATAACTTGCCAAATGGCGAACAACACGTACGTCTGGTATAAAGTAAGCTTATAGACTCTTTCACACATTTGGGTTATCATTTACGTTTTAAACGAGCTCTCAAGAGTTTTCTTCATAGCAATATGTAATTTCTTACATGCACACTTATCGACTACTTCTTTGGAATTTATTCATTACGTTCAAATTAACCAATCATAATTCATTCAGTGATTTTATGCATTTAGGAAGGATCATATTTACTTTAAATGCATTTTTTCTTCTGTTTATGTTTTGACTGATGTACTATATATTTTAATTTAATTAATTTTAGTTTTGTTATCGTTTATGTTATTAGTGCAAATATCTATGTACAAGTCTTTATTACGATATTATTTTGATTGCCGAGTTTGTTTTCATTGAATATGTTCTTTTTCATTGCTTTTTATCATGCAGGACCCCTCGTGATACGGACATCTTGTTGTGAGGGCATATCCTGCTAAATTATTGGTCAATAAATGAATAAATAAACAAATAAGTAAGTAAATAAATAAATAAATAAACAAATAAGTAAGTAAATAAATAAATAAATAAACAAATAAGTAAGTAAATAAATAAATAAATAAACAAATAAATAAATAATTAACACAGGGTTGTGTTTCATAGAGCTGAGCGTAGATCTACGCGCGAATCTACGAACGACTGATGACTCTTGTCGCACTAAATGATAGCTCCTAGCGCTGAGTCGCTCTGAAACCCGGTCACCGGTCGTTCTTAGAGTCGTGCAGAGATCTACACACAGCTTTATGAAACACAACCTAGACGTCAACTTAAAGTGACTTTATTCATAATTGAGGCGGGGGACGTTTGGCTTACTTGTATTACCAATGTTTTGTACATATGATTCATATCGGAATGAAAATGAAACAAGAAATTGATAAAAAAAAATATCTAGCATTAGCCAAATGTCTTCCCTGTAAAAATTTATTCACCCTTGGACATTACTTATAGATATAATTCATGCTGACATAAGTCGCCTACCTGTTAATCCATACCTATGTGTTTAAAGCCAACGTCTGCTCAGCGTCCATGAAATTTGAATGACGCTCCGTGAACGCACGAGTGGAGACGCTTGACTAACGTTGAAGGTGTTCGGCTGGCGCTTGACATACACGCAAGCATTAATGTCACCGGAGTGTCTTTCCTCCATATTTGTGCGTTTATTGAACGTCTTCCAAATGTTATGAACGCGGGGCATACGTTGGCTATAAACGCAGAGGTGTGATTGAGGCCTCATAAACGCAAAAATAATAGGACTGAGTTTTAAGATGCAGATGAGAAAAAGAAATTGGACAAAGTAAACAACTTCCGTTCAAGCATCACACTATCACTAAACACACACGAAATATTTCCTTCCCTCTTATTATGCGGAGAAATATCGAACAGGTGTTGCATCCGTTCACTGAATCAACAATGAAACTATACTTTCATCTGTGTGCGTAGAGCTATTGTGAAGGTTTGAATGAAATGGCTCTTCTTGCCAATTCATTTGCCCCTTTTGCTCACAGTGCTACAAGAAGCAGATGAGGACCAATAAAGGATGCAGCACTTAAGAATTTGAATCGTCACATTTTGTTTCTTCTTTTTAATCTCATTACAGGCGTCAATCTCGGCGGATTTGGGACCGGAAAAAGGAAACGTTTTCAGCAAACAGTCTCCTATTTGTGCGTTGTTTATTCATAATACCGGAAACTGCGAGAGAATCTTTAATGAAAATATGAATCCAACATTAGTGTTTTGTTTTAAGACAAAGAAAGGAAATTCGGGCTGGTAACAGAGGAAGTGGGTGCATGAGTGCATAGAAAAGGACAATCATTATAGAGATGGGATTGGAAAGACAAATGACATTTACAATAAGTAATAATGAATAGATAAATGGAGTGGTTGATAGATTGATTGACGGGAGAAAATTAAACTATATTAGAATTAAACAAAATTGAATTGAATTAAGAATATTTAAGTTTCTGTAAAATAAAAAAACAAGTTTGCTTGGGGGGAGACAAGGACCCTTAAAACTGTTTTATCATCACAATATACGATATAAACCATCTGCGCACTGGCTTAGGAGGAGGGGGAGGGGGTGGGGGTCGAGTCCCCGTGTCAGTGTTAGGGAGCTGCAAATGTTAGGCAATTTATAAAGGTAAAATTGGCTATTGGGGTGCCATATTTGAACACTGATAACCTCTTCTTTTTTTTTGGAGGGGGTGGGGGTTGCTTATATCTCCAAAAGGGACGCATAAAAACATGAGGGGTGCCAAATACTGGTATTCAAATCATGGATGCATACATGAAGAAACAATGCACAGCCTTCTACCGGCCGAATTTATCAGACCATTTAGTAAACCCACATCTACAAATTAATAAAAAATGAATATACAACGAGGAAAAAGATTCTCATCTAATAGAAAAATAATTGTTTAATATACAGAAATGTTGAAAATGAACTATGCCCTAAAAAATTGTAAATGTCTATCCAAACCGTACAATATGTATACTATTCACACAACTAATGAATAAAATTTATCCAACCGATGGATATTTTAAGCATGTATAGTGCTCTTCAAAGAATAAATATGATAACAAATAAATTGTATTTTAACTGCTTTTGCTATCAATGATCATCAATAATTTAATCCATTTACGGCCGTAAAGATTAGGAATGTATCGATAACATAATGGCTGTTGAATTTGTTCAGTCTTTTACCCAAGGATACAAAACATCGGTGATTACGGTATTGAAATATAGTGCCAAAGAAATTATACAGAATTACATTAAAATGGTTGATAGAGCATCGATTATTTCCGTTTTATAGCTCCTTTTATCGTTTCCGGAAAATTACAGAGCATATTTGGTGAACGATAAGGATTTACGCTTACAACCATGATAGCGATTGAAATGTAATCATATTTTTCTATTACGGAAGCTAAAATTTGTAATAAAATTTCCAAAATAGGAATTACTTAAGAATTTTATTTTTTCAATAAAAAGATTTGAAAATGTATCATTCGATCGTCCATGACGTCGTCAAATTGGCAGTTTGTTTGATGACTTTCACCGACTTGAAAAGTTTCTCATATCCTTGAAAAAATATAACGTTGATGTCATTTGTTTGATTTTCCTCAAACCTTTTGCTACGACGGTACTGTTGAAAAGGTTTCTTTTGGGGAGGCTTTTCTCCATATCAGTAAAAATCGGGTAAAAATAATTTACACTCTAGTACATCGTGGTAAATATTATTTTCCCTTTAGAATAAAACTTTTTCAATTCCGAATTTAATTAGGAAGACCATCAACTATTGAAATAAAAAGTATTCATTTTCTTGCTGGAAGAGTAAATGATTGTTGATACGACGATATTTCTATAATTATACAATAACTAAATCTTTTGGTATTTACAACTTGAACTTGACCCGAAGTTCGCATGTATTTTCATAACAAGCACTTTTCATCTGAGTTCACAAACGTCACGCTGTCTTTTGATACTTTGTTGCAAGTCAATATTTCCTCGTTTCATTGAAGAAGTTCACGACAAAAACAAACGTCTGGAATTTGCTTCTATTGTTGTCCATTCTTCCTTAACGATCTTCAGTTTGTCAACAACGCTCCATATCAATCTCGTTTAAAGGAGATTCAACCCCCGATATTATCGTGTTCTCATTGAATGAAGGAAAATCACTTGAACAAAACTTAAACATTTGAGCAAAATCGGACAACCCTTTCAAAAGTTACGAATTTTCAAAGTCACAGAGATATGACGATCCCAACCGCTGATGGAATCGACGGAATCTGTGACGCCATGTCGAACAGTTGTTCATTTATTCGGCATACAAAATTTAACATCTTCTTTTTTGGAAAAGTCAACAACATGCTAATTTTTGGTTGGGTTATAGCATTTCTTAATTGATTCTGCATATATTTTTTTAGAAGAATCGTGTTGCAACCTTACTCTAGAGTTTACATCGTTCCACTTTTTAATTCTATGTCAAATCTCTTTGAATTTGAACATTTTTAACGGGTTGTCCGATTTGCTTACATTTTTTTTTTTTTTACAACTTGTCCATTTGAGAACGAATTCATTCCAGGGGTTGGTTCTCCTTTAACTTTACTTTTGTTTTGTTCTGCATCTATTTTTCTTTATCTGATTGTTTCTCGGTTTTACGAGTTATTTTTGTGATGATTTGTTTATTTACCGCTGCTTGGTTGGTGTTGCCCACACATTGGTAGCCCGGCCCTGACCGGGGACGAGGTTGCTCCGAAGTCAACCTCGTAACCAGTGATCTGCATCAACAAGAAACAATGGAAATATATGTCAGTTACATCTTGTGAGAATGCTAAAATAAAGTTAAGTCCCATTGGCCGATCATTTGTGAGAATAAAGCAAATAAAAAGGGAATCGAGAAGAGTGCAAATATTTTGTTGTGTAGCAGGAATTAAATATGTCAAAATATTCTTCAAGGAAAACTTATATACACAACAAAATTCATGAAAGTGAAGCTTGTAGGAAGAAGTGGTATTGGATTCATAATTCTCAAATATTAGCAATATGTGTAATGACTACAAACCTATTCGATAAAAGTGATGAAGGGGTGGGGGTAGAATATCATGAAATCCTTCCACTAAAAGACACAAACTGTATTAATCTTGAAAGAAAAACATCAATGTCACATTACTTGGCCTATATGACAACTTTACAAAAAAATCTAATCTAAAATTGGTTCGACACTTTTGGTTTCTCGAGTTTCGTTCGTTGATCGTTGATCCTCAAAACGGTTAGAATGTCTTTTATAATCATAAAATATTTTACCATGCACGCACCGTTGGGTGAAGCTATGACANAAGTGCTTTAGCGCGGGAGAGCGTCGGCCTGAAATTGGCGGTGCGATCGGTGGTATTGTCTGCGGTGTGTGGGTTCGCGTTCATTTTGTACGTGAAGCATGTTCTGTGAGGAAGTACGACCGCACCAGGTTATTCTATTTTGCGATAATTAAGCCATTTCTAGGTCAATTTCATTCAAACAAACTATGAACATGCTCTAATTTACTATTGAAAAAAAAATGCATTATGGTCATAATTTTACTGCAGCTCGCAAACTAGTTAAATATCTGAAGCGCCCTCCTCCCAAAACTAGTCTTTCCCTTTAAACATTCAATATACTTATTTTTCTTCTGTATCTGATTTCCAAGTACTTTAGATCTCGTTCAATGTTTAATTATGGATGGAATAATCATATTAACTGATATATCATCATGATGAGTGTTAGGTTAATCATTATCATTAATCAGTGATATAATCAAACGTTTTAATAGGCGCAAATGGAGAACAAACTACAATTATTGCCAGAAACAGGAAGCCACCTGCCTCAGACAATTCAAACCCAGGATGGGAAACCGAGGAAAATCTCATTCAATTTACGACAATTAACTTGTTTACTTACAGCCCTAAACAGATCGATAAAGATACCATTATAAATAAACAATGTATTTATTTCACTATTGTAACAAGCCACTAATAGTTCACCCCAACCGTCATTCATAACCGGTTGCGCGTGAAATGAACTTTTTTTGCCCTGTACGCCTCGTTCATCTTTATCACCATATTATGACTAATTGTTAGAATATGAATCTATTAATCTCTTTATCTAGTTTCCTAATCGTGTTGAATTTTTGTCATGGGAGGTTATAGCAATGTAAAATTAAAGATTTCCGCTTAAAATCAATATACGTTGATTATTTGAATGGGTTTTATTGCATGGTTTTATTGCGGAAACGGGGGTTGATGACCCTATCCTAGAAATTGTTAGAAAGTAGCAAAAATCAAACTTGCCGTGCAATTTTCAAACAATACTAATATTCTTGGACATCTTGCAATTTAACTAATTTTATTTTCACTTCTAAAATATGTAGGTTTTTTGCTATCACGTGACCAAAACAATCAAAGGCAACACGTTGATATCATTCGTCTAAAAAATAAGTTGATGACACTTTAAATTCTGTAACTTTGTTTTATATGATATTTATCAATTTTTGCTAACCAAAATGATCACGAAATCAGAATGGAAAAATCGAAAACGTCAATTTTTATATTATTTATCCTTCATTTTTCCTTTTCTTCTTCGTTTTATGTCAAATTTGATACTTTCTGACTCAATCAAAGATGTGGAATAACTACTGAATCGTTTTTTTTTAGAAATTGCTCCGAATGGTTGAATTTGCTGTAATTTGTTGTCTCTGATCTCCGCGTTTGTTCTTCAAGTCTTTCACCCTCAATAAGACCTAATATTACCATTGTAGAACCTCAAAAGCAATTATACAGGAAGTTGTAAAATAGGGAACATAACCAGTTTTCTTCTTCGTTTTCTGTTGGCTAAATCAGGCTAGCGCTCACCTCGCAGCCTGACGGGCCGGGTTCGATTGCCCGTCGCGTCATACCAGTTGGCGCTAAAAGATACGAGTTCATTTCAATTCATATCAATTCAAGAATTCAAGAATTGAACAATAAATAGCAAACTCGATGAATTCCTCGATAAAAGGAATTACCTCTTCTTCCAAAGGTTATAAAACAGAGCATAAATATCTGTTTGGCGTTCAATAAGAAAGGGATCATGGGAATAGAGCAATGTTGAACTGGCGCTGCTCAGCGGCTGCCGAGCCCACGATCTTTCATTTCAATTTCGGATTACAAAGTTTTGGAGTTGACTGGTACCAAAACATTTTTGTATTTTTACGTGATTTTTCGTGTGATGATTTTTTCCTCTCACATATAAATGTGTTTCATATCCCCTTTTCCCCTCCCCCCTCTCTCTCTCTGTACCTCTTTCTCTCTCTATTTTAATAGATATTAGGATGAACCAATCGAGCTATTTCTTTTGTTCCTGTCTGATGACTTTTCCATCGTTCACGTGTGTGTACATATGTCTCTCTTTCAAGCAATTCCACAAGGGAAGAATCCAGAAATATATATATATTTTTAAAAGTACCTCAAATTTTGCCGGGAGAGAGTATGTTGTGAAAAAATTTGCGTGTAATCTTTGAAGGATATAACATAGTTTCAAACCACTCTTCAGAAATATGCTAGATATAATGTTCCAAATTTCCAAACGTGTCCTCTGCGTTCCTCTGCGTCTCCTTGAACGCCTCTTTGAACGCTGAATTTATATATGCTGAACATACAAACAGAAATACAAATGTTTGAATACACACAGAGGTCAATGGGAACACTTGGCTAAGTCGAACTTTTGATGAACGAATTCAGCTTCGGCCAAGCATCTCTTCTGGGTATTGCTGAACACTTGGACTGTAAAAGAATGTATTCTTCGGGCATACATTGGAAACTATCTTTCTTTACAGCTTGACTTCTTTTACTTGCTTTGAGCATTTTTTCTCGAGAATCACACAATATATTTTGTTTCTGCTACTTTCTTTTATCTTTATCATTACTGAGTTTTCAAAATCGATGGACGAAGGATTTTTGACGGTCAAAAACGGGTACGCATCTGACGTGCCCAAGTAATATTGCGCACGTCAGATGCGCACTCGTTTTCTGCAGTCCACAATGCTCCGTCTCAGTGTGTCCGTGTTGAAATAAAATGAATGAAATGAAATGAGATTTGTTTTTTATTTCAAAATTGTTAGGTATCCTGCTCCCTCAGCCCCCTCTCCGAGATTCACGATCGAGGTTGGTGCTACAAGCTTGCAAGGAGATGATAAATCTCGTCCGAGATAAGGCGCCAAGGCAGGTGAGTGCAAGTTGCCTTCTCACCTTCTCTTCTTAAACAAGGCGAGTTTGTTACAAGCCGCCTTCTCATCTTTTTGACCAAAACGAGGCACCTTGGCGAGTTGCATTACTCGCCTTTGCACTGCACGTATAAACGTCCTTAAGGCCCCGGTCAAATAGAGGCCCGGTAGCAACACGATTCAACACGACTCTCAGTTAATTCACAGTTATCCGCCTCAGAACAAAGAGTCATGGTGAATCGTGTTGCTTCCTGGGTCCTATGTGACTGGGGCTTAAGACTGCCATAGTTTCTGAAACCATTAAGGTTCGGCTCTTATAGTGTGAACCTTACCATTGTCGTGCGTCTCATATACAAAAAAAAAAATGAAAGGAAATCTTTTGTTGTCATGATAGTGCAAATTACTAGACATTGTAAAGAGATCATTATCTTTCACAGATAAACAAATAATTAATCTCCTAATCCTTTGTCATCGTTAATAATTCCATTCACATCTGCGCTCTTACTCGTTAATCTCTCCTTGAACTTTTCGCGCTCAACGAATCTCATTCACCAACCCAACAATGCAGACAACCTACCACCATCACACCGGCGCGTGTTTCGTACCATTCAATCTCGAGGAATTAACTAATTCATTTGTTAAGTCATCATTTCAATATAATGCCGATTCTTTCTCTTATCGCACTGGTGATGAAACGCTTATCATAATGCGCCTGGATGCGCGCAAATTAGTAAATATTTTAATTTGTTACTTTTTCTCCCTGAGCGGGAACCATTCACGGGGTGGCGGGTTCGGCGCTGGACTGAGGAGCGTTGCTTTGTCTGGTATAAATGGTGGAGATGAGTGGGGGTGCAAGGGTGGATGAGAGAGAAATAAAGACCCGGAAGGATCGGGTCACTTCGTCTGCGATCGGGAGAGACAACGGACGGACCTGTCACTCAAAAGCTGAGAGGAAGCGAAGATGAAACGAAGAAAAGAACCAGACAGACAGACGAACACACACGTGACCCATAGTGGGTTTTTCGAAATTGGTATACAATAAATACAAATTATACAAATCTGAAGAAAAAAATCGATGAAAAATCAGTGAGGACCATTTTTTAAAGGAGTTGTCAGAAAAGTTTTGAACTGCTGTACGTTTTGTTCTCGTTCAAGTGTAATCCTGCGAATGCGCTCGAACTCTATTCTCAGTGCTAGTAATAATTCCATGTAGGTCTATAGGCCTCCATGGTCGGTTTCTGTCTGCGTCAGTGCGATGACGTAGTGATGCGCCAACCCGCCAACCCATACCATATGCGCCAATTAGTGTATGTATAAAAACTGCTGCCTCCATAATTTTCGTCGTATATGTATATAATGTTTTATAGTTTACACTAAGTTAAAATAAAATGATGGAAAAACACAAAATTTTAAGATGTGCTTTGATGACTTTTGAAAATGGTAAGGAGGTATTTTATGGGGTCACTTTGGGTCACGTTACAATGCGTGTATAACTTAATAGGGATCGACATGGTGTTGACAGATTATTCAATTATTACGATATCACAAGAAATGCCCTGAAGAAATTTCCTTTGTAGATTCGTGGAATGATTTTGTGTTGTGAAATTAAAAAATCACGTTGAAAAAAAAATACGTTATTAGCCTAAAGATTCAATGCTTTTCCATAGGCTCCCTCCACTTATCACTTAATTTTTTTAAAGAAAATGAACAGTTTTGTTTAAAAAGAGGAAATATATGATGTCGAATACCTTTTTTTATACATACGTACGCTAAATATTTTTGTATTGCTTTACATCTTTTATTTTACATTGTATTGTTTTGTTTCCTTTCTTTACATGTATTTTACTATGATTTGTGATTTGTGATTAATAAAACTTGGACTTGAACTTGAACTTATGTTCTGACAGCTATAACCCTCCAAAAATAAATACAGTTAATCGCGCAAATATTACAATTTTATCGTATTTTAAGTAATTATGAAGAAGCATTAATTGAAATGGAGTTTCACTCAATTTTACGAAAATAAGTATAACTTTTTTCTGTTTTTAGGTTAATGATTCCCAAATTCACATCCATGCATCTCGTTTTACCTTGATATTTTGTACTTTGTACCGTTCCATGAAATGAAAACTGAGCGAATCTACATTATCCCAATTCCGTACAGAAAGCGAATATATTTGATGATAACAATATAATCTGGTCCATAAATCACGGTTTTGGGTTAAAGGGGAACCAACCCCTAGAATTATCATGCTCTCAGGATATCGATCGACAAAATCGACGGAATCCGTGACGTCATGTCGGACAACTCCTCATT
The DNA here is from genome assembly GCA_036244855.1 of Temnopleurus reevesii. NCBI lineage: Eukaryota > Metazoa > Echinodermata > Echinoidea > Temnopleuroida > Temnopleuridae > Temnopleurus > Temnopleurus reevesii. The sequence continues at coordinate 69,304 of BQKZ01000773.1, forward strand.
CACTTTGTACATAGAATATTTAAAAATTGATCAATGTCAAATTTAGAGTGAGGTTGCAGCATGAACCTTTTCAAAATAAATGCAAAATCAATACANGTTGAATATATTATAGCCACATCAATTCTACAAGCATTCCAGAAAGAACGGTGATGATTCCTCACTTGAAATATGATATTGATCCATTTTCAATAAATTTATATACAAAGTGAATGAGGAGTTCTCCATGTATGACATCACAGATTATGCAAATTGGCTATACGTTGCCAATTCAAGGATTCCCAGCACAGGTGGAAATAATAACTTTGAAAATTTGTAACTTTTGAACGGATTATCCGATTTTGCTCAAATTTTCACAGTTTGTTCATCTGATTTTTCTTCCTTTACTGACTATATATTATTGTCTGGGTGTAATTCCCCTTTAAAGTTTATGATCACCTGTTTAACATTGAGAATTGAATGAAGACTACTCAATCGCATATCATGAGCTGACATGAATTGGGTCAAATGAAATAGTTTGATTTAGTGTGAAAATCGATTGTTTTAATAAAGCTAACAGATGGTTAGATGTAATGCCATTGTGATCCATTTACGTGAAGGAATGTTCGGCATTGTGGGGCATAAAGGAATAGGCTTGGTTCGGTCTTTACCTCGTGTTCACACGCTAATAGTTTTAAGCCGGAACTCAATAAAGCAATGACTTACTTAAAAAAAATCCTGAATGACCGTTCATACCTGTTTTGCTAACGAGCTGAGAGAAATCGCGTTAGTGTGCAGCTTTCCAAATGCGAAAAAATTGTTCCGCATTTCGTCACCACTGGAGCCGTTATGAATAGGACCCCATAAGAAATTAGCCACTGGCTTTCATGAGCTACCCCTGACATGGTGTATTCTTATACTTTCATATGACGATTATAATCAAATTAAATCAACTCAAATCAGTAATCACGGGCCTTGCCTCCACAAGAAACCGGAAAGCGAGAGTAAAAGATTCACCAATTTCGCCCCGCCTAGTCATACCATTTTATGGTCGCCATCCGTTTAGACGGTACATGCAGATTAGTTATCGGGTTTTATTTCGAAACGATGGCCAGACCCTCGTTTCGTTATACATCGTATAACCATGATGACCTTTTTTTTCGCTCTACGTTGCATCGTAAGTTACAATTCAGACGCATTTTCATCGCAAAGCTGTGCCGTTCTGGTATATAGCTATACAGTTTGAGTGTAAATTAGCGATGTCTGAACACTCTACAAAGTTGCTGCCAAAATTGTGGTCTCTTTTACATGTTTACCAATCCGCTGAACAAATTGTGTACGTTTCGAGCGAGGGAAAATGGGTCGAGCTTTCGTCACCTGGGCCAAGCGTCGACTTCCTCGGATCCCCGGGGGACGGGACCCGGTCAGGGGCCCCGGACACCCCTCCCTTTTCCGCCGATCTGTCACCCGTGATACACTCTCGCAGTCTGTCTTCAGGTCTTGGTAGCTAGCTAGCTCCGAAGAGGGAAGAAAGTGGATGCGGGAGGAGAGTCCCACAGCTCTCGACACCAACGTGTTGAAAACTGAGGCGAGAAGTTGTCTAGGTCGAGTCTTGGTCGTAGTTGGAAGAGGGTTCGTTCAGACCACAAAACATGATTATACTTATTGCACCGCTTTCAACACCAAGTGTTGAAAACTGAACCGCGACATTGTCTAGGTCTATAGTCTTGGTCGTGATTGAGAGAAGGGTCCGTTCAGATAACATAACGTCGTTGTATAGGTCCGTCAAGTGCTTGAAAATTTAGTAAGGACAATTCCCACCTTTCACTACTCCAAGTGTTGAAAACTGAACCAAGATGGTGTCTAGGTCTAGTCTTTGGTGCGATTAAGCTGAGACAGAGAGTCCGTTCAGATCACAAAACATTGTCGAATACTTATTTCTCGGAAGTTCAACACTGTTTAATGCAAGAGAGATGTCCAACTGCTCTCGACACCAAGTGTTGAAAACTGAAGCGAGAAGTGAACTCTAGGTTGAGTCTTCGTCGTGGTTGGGAGAACGGGTTCGTGCAGACCACGAAATAACGTCGTATACTTATTGCTAGGAAGTTGCTGTTTATTGTGGGAGGGGAGGAGGGGAGGAGGG
>BQKZ01000773.1:81565-107138 GCA_036244855.1 Temnopleurus reevesii
CCCCCCCCCCCCCCCCTCTACGCAGTTCCAAATCCCGGATCCGCCACTAAATGATCCAATGCATAAGTGATGAGATATGTTTTCCGAGTAAGAATATGATACTTTAAAATGTTTATCTCACCTTGTGAGGTGGCGTGGAGAGGGTTATTAATCTCAAGGAAAGTGACCTTGCAATCATTGACAGTTGAAAAGTTTAAGTGCAAATTAAAATCATAAGTCCACCTGGTATTGTTTTAGAATAAGAACATATGAATGTATCTATTCATTTATTTATTCATTTAAAACTGACAACAGTTAAAACGTCACTATTTTCACGAAATGACGGTAACCAAAAGGTATACTGCACGAAACCAGGTCCAAATTCATTGAACCGTGTCATTCCAATAGGATGCCGTTTGAATAGGCGGGTTTACTAATAGATGCAAATTTTATGCATACCTCTAACACAAAGGTTGTTCTTGACAACCCAAAAGCTTGCCCGAGGCTTGCCCGACATAGCAACGAGTAATGTATGCAAACTGGATTCCAATTACTTTAGTCTTATTGTTATCAACCGGCCTATGGAATACCACGTAACTATGTTAAACGCACATAAATTTGAATATATAAGTAAACCCGCCTATTGTTGCTATGTCGGGACTTCTTTGTTCTCATGTAAGAAAACCGTTTGGCTCCTGTCACTTCGTGAAAATACGGACAATTGGTAGGCATCACAAAAAATGAATATATAATCATTGGAAACAATAAAGTTGACACAGTGTACACTAGGGATTAGGAATTGAATATTATTGGGAAAAAAAAACTATGGTAAAACTCCACCCACAATGAGAGTAGGGGTTTAGTTGTTCTGATTCTCGCTGTCCAACCATAGGATCACGGTTCGGAACCAACCCACGCCACGGCGGTAACTTCCTTCAGCGAGAAAATCATTCAGTGTGCTGCACTCAACCCAGATGTGATTGGGTATCCGATAGGAAGTTACATTGTTTGGCTAAACAGTATTGAGTATCTCTATATAGTGCCATGTAAAGCCCCGGTCACATAAGACCCCGGAAGCAACACGATTCACCCCGACTCGTTGTTTTGAGACAGTTAACTGTGAATTAACAAAGAGTCGGGTGAATCGTGTTGCTTCCGAGGTCCTATGTGACCGGGGCTTTAGAATGCTCCCGAAGAGAGTGGAGGATGTGCATAAATTTTATGTGTGCATACTTGAATCCAATAACCAGGTTAATAATACGCAGGGTCCACAAATACAAAAAAATAACAATATGAAGTGGCTGCCCTGGGTACACAAACATATTATTATCATCTATCATTATTACCATTTGTCCCATCGAATTTGTGCAGATTATTTAGCTTAAATTCTATAAGGTTTCCTCCCAAATACGAACATCTTGTACCCAGTAATATGAATAAGTGAGCGCCATTTTAGTACTCTCAGAATGCTAAGGTCTACAGTTAAAATTCAAAATCTAACAACATAACAACTTCCTGCTGTAAACTTCCCATGACATGAACATGGTCGTACTCAAGAGGAAATATTATATTGATACTGAAATTTCAACAAGCAAAAAGTAAACAATCCCCTTCCTTTGGATAGTTTTTGACCAACAGATATGTTACGAATTGGTGGGTAAACTTTGGTCGAACTATTTTAAGAGTGTTCAGGCATAATATTGATACTGACATTTTCACAAACAAAAAGTAAGCAATGACCATCATTTCAATAGATTTTGACCAACACATATGTTACGAATTGTTGGGTAAACTTTGGCCCAACTATTTCAAGGGTGTCCAGGCACATTATGATGACAACGATGATGATTATGATGAACTTCACGATGTATCTTTTCATCACAGACGAGAGAGGATGAACTTAAATGGAAGCATCTCTTTAATGCCTTGCCCGGGGCGTTTGGTCTTGACAGAGGGATGTTAATAAAGACTTGCTCCGATGAAGCCCCTCTTTATCACGCCGGGTTCCCACGGTGGAAAGTTGTGCACAAGCTGCACAAGACAGAGGGCAATTCCTCATGAACGGTAACGGAATTACGTGCCACTTTGAGTCACATTTTTGTCTGTTATAACTTACTGACAGATTATCAGATATGGGTCAAACTCCTAAAAATGTAGGATAATAAAGTAAGCGCTAATATAATGGAAAGAAGAATCATTTACACTGACATCATGGATGACTCCAAGGTATGAAGAACTGAAGAATGTCAGTAACGGAATCATATCAGAGGATTTGCCCGATTGGGTCACTAAACAGTCCATAAATTTGAAAAAACATTTCTAGCATATATCTGAAGAGAAATTTGCAAACTGTGTTATATCTTACACAGATGCCAAGCAGATTATCCACAGAATACAGTCTCCAAGCAAAATAAAGAAGCACCTTTGATCAATATTTCTAGATTTTCTCTTGTAGAATTGTCAAACTCGCCATAAATCGCCGGAATTCCCACGAAATCATCCATTTTAACCCGATGTGCATAAGTGATCGACGAGGCAACATCGATTTTACTTCGACAGCAGCATGAGCGATGCGAGCCCAATACGAACAACAAAGAGCTCGCCACGAACTCATCACGAGAACCGAGACATTAAGGAGCTTACTATGACCACCACACGATCAATGGGAGCCCGACTCGAGCAACAAAGAGCTTCCCACGAGCTCTGCACGAACATTGAGACAGCAATGCAATCCGGGCACGAGCAACAAAGAGCTTGTCACGGGATCTGCGCGAGCACTGCGAGGTTATTACGAGTAGGACAAGAATACAATACGAGTCTGAACGTGTTAAACAGGAATTGATCACGAGAACCATGCATAAAAACAATTTCCTTTATTGATTTGAATGTTTTCTGCGTCATAAAAGTGGGTAGTCCCATTCAATTCATGTGGGTCTCATTTAAGAGGAGCCCTTATCAAACACATTTCAGTCATTGAATTTGGAACCACCTACGCGCCCACGGCGAGCACCCGGCGAGTTATCGCGAGTTACATGACGAGCTTTATGTGAGTTTATCATGTTTATTGCAAATTGTGGCGAGTGCGCATTTATGACAACTCGCACAGATAGCGTTCAAATAGCCACCGTGAGAACGCTGCTCTACCTAACACACCTTTGATGGTAATACTTAGTGACAATAATCTGTCATTACTCCAGACTCAACCAAAGTGATTAATTATGGCCCAGTTCTGAATTGACAAGCCTTTCTGTTATGATTCAATTTCCGAGTTGTGTTAGAGATGTCCTACTTCCCAAGTCAAAGAGTGATTATAGTCTGGCATAATATTCCAACGGTGCTTACATAACAATTCATATAAGAAAGTTGTGCAAAATTCTTCTATTATCATAATATTTGTTATTTTACATATAACTCATGACCTTGAAAGACATTTACAAACGTTAGCAGTAAAAAGTCCAGGAGCCAATTGCTCGAAATGGTGTTAGCTCCCCTCTTCTTGCTAAGATGTCTTCTTGCTAAGATGTCTTAACTTCTTGTGCCATCAATTTTGTTTCTATGTTAAGAGGTACGTTGCACAAGAAATTAAGATGTCTTAGCAAGAAGATGATAGCTCGAACTTTTTTTGTGAAATTTGCCCCTGCTTCATAATCATAATTCGTACTTTGTTGGGGTGAAAATTAAGATAAAGTTGTTACTGTTACACTGTTACTTTACAAAAGGGGAAAGTCTTCTATTTTCTATATTTTTTCAGATGACGCCTGCTGTTTACAGGTTTAAAGTCAGTGATGGATTGGCATCCGTTAAAACATTTACATTTTTTTTAATTTGTGCAGAATTAGATGAATAGAAATCACACATACACACAACACAGACACATACACATGAAAACATTTTTTTTCAGAATTATCAAGCAATTAAGAAAAATATCACAGGAAATTGAGAAAATATACACAGGCAAAACACACAAAAAGACTTTTTTTCGTCGTGGTATACTTATAAGATCTGTGCAGAAATAATATCTATATACGTTTTATTTTAGCAGAATACTATCAAGCCTTGATAACGTCCGCGCTATACAGCCAAAGGCTGATATGATTATTCACAAATTATAAGCTTCTAAATATTTGGCGATGAAGCACTCATCACCAAGATACGGAGTCAAACGCCTCGTTTAGATTCAATTTACAGGAAGAAAAATTAGCGCGACAAAATTGTTTGTTGCCCGCGGAGGGATTGTCTGTCTGGGTTTGGGTTACGTTTCTTGTCGTCTGTTTCACCATTTTCATTAGTATATTCCCAAAACAAGAGCGCAAACGAATAAAATCTTACTTGCACATTTATCGACTAAATCTTAGTAATATATATATATATATATATATATATATATATATATATATATATTTCAAATTAAACAGTCATTTTTAAGGTTTTATTAAGGTTTTATTTGTTTTTAGTGTACATTTTCATGTAGATGCTTTGACCATTTTGTTTTGACTGATGTACTATTTTAATAGCTGAGTTATGTTATTTTTTTATGTTATTAATGTGAATATTCATACATAAGTTTTAATTGATAATTGCCGAGTTTTGTGATTCTATAATGTTCATGTAATTTTTGTTTATTATGCATGACCCCTTGTGGTACCAACATCTCATTGTGAGGGCATCCTGCTATAATTTTAATAAATATTGATCAATAAATAAATAAATAAAATACATAGTGTTAAGATAAAACACAACATACAAATTATTAGTTGCCTTATAAAGGAGAACTTAACCCAGACATTGAGGTTGTCTCAGTGGGTGGAGATGAATACAATGATCAAACTGTGAAAATTTGAGCAAAATCCGTCAATCCATTCAAAATTTATGAATTTTCAAAGTTTTGATTTCTACCCCTCATGGGCTTCCTAAATTGGCAACCTACCTGCACAAAATGGCTGCCAACATGGAGAACTCTCCATTCACTTTGTACACAGAATTTCGCATTTTCTTCTTTTTCTAGAAAAGTAGAGTTTGGGATTAATCTTGTTGATTCCCAATGTACTATTCTGTAAAAGGAACAAAATGCAAGATGTTGTGTACAACGTGAATGGAGAGTTCTCCATGCTGGCAGCTATTTTGTGCCTGTACGTTACCAATTTAAGGAGCCCATGAGGGGTGGAAATCAAAACTTTGACAATTCATAACATTTGAATGGATTGTCCGATTTTGCCCAAATTTTCTCAGTTTGATCATTGTATTTTTCTTCATCCACTGAGCACACATCAACGTCTGAGTGAAGTTCCCCTTTAAAGATGTGACGTTCAGATGCCTTCTAAATAAAAACATAAAAACGTAAACATATCCCTCAAAAAATTAACCCTTACATCCATTTAACTATTGAGATTTATAAGATCTAATTGAAAATCTGAAATTGAATTTGTAACTGTATTCTGCATGTTTCAAAACTTCACTTTTTGATCATTAAAAATGGATTTAATTATCAATCGTCAGCAGTCATTCAATCATCAATCTGATCAATTATTGGTATGTTTCTATAGTTTTGACTGCTGCCTTCATATCAGTAAAGACAAAATATTTCTATATTTCGTTTCCTTTGTTTTGTTTACTTTTGTTGGTTTTGTTTGAAAACATGCGACTTTCATGCCATGTTATGTATGAAATATATCCCTATATAGCAGGTGAAAGGAGCATGATTATATAAGTATGGCCTAATTTAGACCGGGAGTAAGCGTCTCAGAATTGTCTGGGAAGGAAATTAAGGACACGGTTCCAAGCAAAAATAATGATATGTTAGACAATATATTGACAACTAGACACATTTGGTCCTGTAGCCAGTTCAATATTTGAACGTTTCCAAATTAAAGCAATTTTGAATACCCCTTGGTGAATTAAAACAAGATCACAAAGTCCCAAAATATCTGAAGTAAGCACGTCATACGACAGGGCCGTCATTATTTTGGAAAGTCTAATATGTAATGATGATAATGTTAATGATGATAATGAAAAAAATAATGATAATAACTATTACAGTAATAATGATAATAGTAATAATAATGACGATAATGATAATACAAAATAATGATGATGGTGATAATAATAATAATAATAATAATAATAGTAATAATAATAATGATGATGATAATAATAATGATAATAACGATTGTAATTATAAAATTTTATCGAATGCTTAGCATGAACCGGCCATATAGCACTGGTATCTTATTTGACGCATCCATTTATTCAGGGCATTTCTTCCCACCAGTACCATTTTACGTAACCTGAGTTAAGTGCAGCAGACTGTGGATACATTTTATGATGGTCTACTGGTTGGAAGGGGAAGGACAGATCCACTAGACAACGGAGCTTCTACTTATGTTAAATCACAGGGCGCATATCTATTTAAAAAAGAGAGAGAGAACATTTTGACAAAAAACGAAATGGTTATCATTCATGGGCGTTTCCATACAGTCTCTCTTTTTACTTTGAAATAATTGAACATGAAAAAACATATACAACAATAAGTGATAGGATAAACTGGAGAAAAAAAAGATAAGAAAATGTTCCTTTTGTATCACCGAATAGACATTTATTAAGGTCAGACGTTGGACAATAAAACGTGCGAAGTAGAAAAATAGATTTCAGAAGCTTTTCCAACTGCAACGACATCTAAAAGCAAATCGAGCGTTGTTAATTCGTTTCTTTGTTTTCCTGAGAACCAACGCACTTTCAGACCTCTTGTATATAGCAGCTTTGGCGGGGACTTGCTTTTATTGTGTGTTTCATTCAGAGGCAGATCCAGAATTTTTCAATAAGTGGGGGGGGGGACAGGTTCCTTTTGTCAATGGATCTAAAAGGTGTGTTCCAACAGTAATATTATCATTTCAATGATCTATCTTTTTATTGATTTCCACTGTTTTTGATATATTCATGTACAGTGCTTTTTCTGTTGTATTTTACTTGATGGAAAATAAACCATACCAAATCCAACACATGCCGTAGGCTTGAAAAGAAACATAAACGAAAACAAATCAAATAAACAAACTTTTTAAAAATGGATTCTACGACTTTTAGACGATAAAAAGGAGAGGAAAAAGGAGAAAAAAGAAACAAAAGAAACAGAAGATAAAAGAAGACTTAAAAAAATGCCGAGAAAGAACCAAAATTTTGTGGTCTTCGACTTTCAGAGGGAAAAAACAAAACAAAAGAACAAAAAATAGAAAGAAAAGACAATAAAGACACCAAAATACTGTTTGTGTAAAAGAGAGGGGCTGCGATGTTATTTGCATCTTCACTGGGGGGTTCACCCTGGATCCGCCCATCCCATTGTGTACGTGAAATGGTGAGAATCAGTTTGGGTTGATCGTTCTTCTCATCTCCCCCCTCAAACGCCTCCCGATGTTGACATTACCAGCTAAAGTTTGATGATGCCCTACCACTTCCCAGGGAATATAGCACAATCACTCGCCAATGTTTGTAAGGATTTTCGTTCAATATTGAAAGATAAACAGAAATTCAAGAGAAAGAGGGATTTTTTTCTTAAAGTTCTGTATCGCTCCCGAAAGCCAAGTCAAGTCACACCGTTCAATACCACGCGAAACACCCCGCCTCTCCCGCGGGCGAATGGCGTGAGAAGCGCTTTCTTCACGCGCACGCTAAATTACCCCTGCATTCAAGAGGTAACAAACCCGCATTAAACAGACACCGTTTAATATCCTAAAGCATTCCAAACATAGCTCCATCCACTGCACTTTTCCATGTCAATAGAATAATAAAGAAATCTGACAACTCTTTTATGCGTCTTTGTTGCGACGGACCGCGCTGACAAAAAGTGTATTTTGACGGCGGTGACGATACAGCTCCAACAATGAACCACCACGCGACCACCTAGGGGCTTGTTGGCCAATGATTACGACCGAAAAATCTGCTCGGTTTTGTGATACGGAAAATTGAACAAGCCTTTTCAAAAGCCTGACAATTGACATTTATCCAAACAACATTTACCCCCACAAAAGAAATCAATTAGGCCCGAATGAATCGAATTCACGCCCAATTAGTCCCAATAATGTAAAATGCCGTTATCAATGCACTTGTCGATGAAAACTCCCGCGGGGATAAGCACAATTAGGGTAGCTTCGATGTAACAAATGACGTTATGACAAAAAGCAAAAGCACTTTTGTTCTTTTTTTCAAATTTTGGAAGATACAACCTTGGCTATCGGCCTACTTTCTTGAGATTTGGCGGGTTTAAAAAGTTCACATTGATACCGCTGGTTTGGTCTTTGGCAGTTTTCAATGCCGCAAAGCTGCCGCGATTTTTTTCACCCCCGTGAAAGCTAGATTCTGCACTGTTTGGGGGTCAACCTGCATAATCAAATTTTGTTTTTAATTCCTATATTCATTAACTTATTATTTTTTTTTTCATTCAAAATGTTAATGGTGCATAAACTTACAAGAAGAGTCTACCCCAAAAATGATAATTTTTCATTCAGAGCAGAAAAAAATTGTAAGCAGAACAAAAAAACTTTAAAGAAAATCGGACAAGTTAGTAATAAAAGAGTAATAATGATATGAAAAAAGTGATTCAGTGTAACTTTTCAGATATATCAATTTGATGACGTCATGAGTTCACTATACTTTTATTAAATATGGTGCAAATGTCATTGTTTCTACAGAGAGACACACAGTTTGGATGTGAACATGCAAATAGGGGATCTACACAATAAAAGTATCATGAAGATATCCTATCGTTAGAGTAGTGAGGAAATCATTTTTAAGGGGAATACCATTAAATGAATGTCATAGGCCATCAGTTGCCAATTTGTCTGCATATCCAAACATTCATAACTTTCTTGTTTGTTGTCCGATTTTTCTCTGTTCATCTGATTTATCTGCTTCCTTTGAACAGACATAATTTTGGATAGACTCTTCGTTCAAGTTACAGAGCTCATGCATACAATGAAAAAAAGATATGCCGATACCAGAATAAATGTACGCTGCAGAAATGGGCAACTAGTTTTGGTCGATAAGGATATTTGACTGGTAGTATTGTAGACCGTCCCAATATTTGCAATGACCAACACTACTCTGATATAGATTAATTATAAAACTGGCATTTTTGTTGTGTAGAATGTGTGTTTAGGAATGAGATAGATTAAAGTAAATCTGTTCTTGAAAAGGTGAAGCACGATATAAACTATTTCCGTAAAAAAAATGAGACGAACGCCAATTCAAGGCTCCTTTGTAATGCTATTCAAATCGGAACCGGCTTGTAATTGTTGTGTCCGCACATTTCAAAACACGACGTACGGATCTATTGTCCAACGTACGACCCACTCTATTTTACGGAAATAGTTTATATCCTGTTGGAAATAAATAAAAGATATGACCGGCCTTTCGAAATATCATTATGTCCTATAAATCTCTCTTCTACACAACAAAAACCAAGGTGCTGATTTAACACTATTTCGGTTCACATCACGAGAAAAATTTTCAGAATGATACTGCTGATAAAATGTATTGTGTAATCCAAAACTAACGGAATAACTGTATTTTTGCACCGAAAAATACCTAAAAATAACACCACCAGAGTCAATTGTATTCAGGACTAAACAATTAAAACCGGAGTGTAAGTAACACCGATTCAGTGTTAATACAATACCAGAATTTCATTTAGAACATCATCATCAAGGAATTTGATTTATTCTCATAAAAGATAAACGGAATAAAATGCATTGTTTATTTAAATACTTTTCTGGCGTTACTCCATGCGAACACATATTCAGTGTTACATTAACACCATGGTTAAACTTTAATAATAATGTTGTTTTGAAATTTTTCTGGAGCTGCATGAAAAATTTAAGCTTCAAATTGGTTGCTAATTTAGCACCTTTGTATTTTTAGTGTATGGCATTGACCAATAGAAACCAGGTCACTCGGGAGGGGGAGAGTTTTTATCTTAATCATCAAATATTCATTTATTATATGATCCACCTTGAAACGAGCTTAATGGGATTGAATAACTTATTTGATTACCGTATATCGTTATTTCCATAAATACCACTTCAGCTCCCACAGGAAGCGTGTTACATTACACCAAAATTATGAAAGCGACCGCTAACTGATACCCCAAGATTTGCTCAGATTTGCATTCATCGCAATATTCACGGTGTCATATTTTCACCCTGGTAAACCAAATTCTATCCTCCCATCTCAAATTATTTCACAGATTCTCCTTTTTTGTGCCCATAATGTAGGCATTTATGTAAGCTTTTCGTGTTATTTTCGTCGCCCATTTCCCATATTTTATCTTATTCTTTGTTTGTGCTTTTCTTTGTAATTTATTTTAAAGGATTTGTCTTTTGTCCACACTAATCTCCTTCCCTTTTGTAATTGAGGTTATTGTTTTTGAGGCTTCATATAACTTTTCGTTTCTTTTCCTTTTTAAACACTTTTGCAAGTTCTTTCTTTAGTTTTCATTGTCTCCTATTTGATTTTCTTCTTATCGTCTTCCTTTTTTTTCTTTTTCTTTTTGTTTGTTTGTTTTGCTGTTGAAGCAATTTAAGATGCCCACCCTCGCTTTCACTTTTCCAAGTTTTATTGAAGTTTTATAGAAGTTGTTTTCCAAACGTGATGTTATACATTTTATTTTCATCTCTTTATTTCAAATGCTTTATCTTCATGTTATTTATATATTCTTACTTGTTTACGCCAATTTTCGTCATGTACGTAACTTTCCCAAGGTTCAAATTCATTTTTTCTCTCTTTCTGTCTCTATGCAATTTTGTATTTATATTTGTATTATTTATATTATTCTAAACACGCCTAATTTCACCTTTACTTTAATTTTCACAACTATGATGTCTCAAATACAGAGAATAATAGTTTTCACAGACTGGGTTCACAGACTGAGTTCGATTAAGCAGTGTATAAAATAAGAATTTCAGATTATTATCAAATTAAATAGTTTTAAAACCACTTAAGAAATCGAACAAAGCACTGAAAATTTAAGAAGCACGATCAGTTAACAAACGTGAATTAGATAATAAATGATATCAAATAAAAAGATCAATAAATAATTTGATAAATAAACAAGTATATAAATCAATAAACGAATAAATGAATGAATAAAGGATTCCTTCACTTTTCCATTTATTTGTTTATTCATTTATATACTTATTTATTTATTCCGAATAAATAAATAGATGAATATTTATTCTGAATAAATAAATAGATAAATAAAAACAATAGAAAAATACATTTATTAAATGAGTGGCTTATTAAAAAGTCACAAATCCCTTGAGGGGAAGTTAATGAAGCAAAATTATTCGTGTTTTAACATATTTATGGTGAATAGCTATTCGCCATGATTTCTGAAAAAAATATATAACAAATAAAAGATATATTTGCAAGGAATTGTCAATAGATGGTCAAGATAAATTATTGCACATTGTGATAGCATATTGTGCCTTGACAGGTCCACTATTGTTCATTTAAAAATCTGACGACCAATAATTTCGGCGGGCACATTTTAATGAATTCACCAAGGGAGAGGGGAAAACAGAAATATATTTAAATCCCAAAGTCACAGGGGTGTTTTTATCAGAAAACAAATGTACAAATGGGATATTTGGGAGTATGAGATAGCGATTTGACGTGTCCGCATGTAAGAATCTCGTTGGTTTTTACTATCATGTTACGCGTAAAGCCACGGTGGTGGACTGGCGGTCTTTCGCGCTGACAGCGGCTTAAAGCATCGAGACGGTTAGGGCGCTACGCTACACGGTGCTCAAGAAAAATAAAGGTAAGAATATTTGATAAGTCTTTTAGTGGAATTAAAATCAAACCTGTGTATAGTGGACACCCAGGGGAAACAGACAAGTTGTTAACTGTAGATAGGTTCTAGTATTTGAAGACAAGGTACCAGACTTGACTAGCATTTATGTTATTTTCTGGTTCCTTTTATCCTCTAACCTTTTACAATGTATATTCATATACTATGTATAGTATATTTGATGTATGGATGTTTTTGGATAAATAAAATTTAAAGTTCAAGTTCAAGTTCAAGTTTATTTAACACACATTTCTAGGTGACCGCCGTATACAGGTGGTCACTTTAGCACATCGGCAGATTTATAATTCAAATATTCATTCGACGGAAATGCTTGCATATATGATTTATACATCTTAGAAAATTAACAGAAAGCAAGTATAACTTACTCATTTACTCAGCCCATCTGCCGTGAATTCAGGTGGTACCGAATACGTTCAGTCATTCACTGCACTGGCCACTGTACCTGCACGGTCCACTGTTAATTTATTCAACAAGATTCTTCTCCTCAATTGCAGCATTTCCACCAAAATGGAGCAGAATATTCTGCAAGAATTTATGTCACCGATCCAAGGTACCGTAATCCATTCATAGATTACACAGGATCAATAGCAACAAATAAGTATAAGAAAATCCAGCCGACAGCAAAAGCGTTAGTTAGAGTAAGTCGCCATATTTGTATCCGAATTCGCACAAAATAATCGAACCGCGAATACCGGGGTCCGCGCGAGGGCCGGGCAGTTACATTGGACAATGGACGTTTATCTACTAGTTAATGGGTTCGCTAGCGTGTGAATTCCATTGTCGTCTGAATAACATTCTTTCAATATTTGTCTACTTTGATGTTATGATTGTGAAAATGGTAAAATTTGAGCTATTTTAGCAGTGTTTGTGTGTATATGAATGGTGAAAGTGTTTGCATGGTTTGTGTGTATTGGAATGATGAATGTGGCGTCATTCTAGCAGTGTTTGTGTGTATTGGAATGATGAAAGTGACGCCATTTTTCTAGCAGTGTTTGTGTGTATTGGAATGGTGAAAGTGGTGCAATTCTAGCAGTGTTTGTGTGTATATGAATGGTGAAAGTGTTTGCAGTGTTTGTGTGTATTGGAATGATGAAAGTGACGCCATTTTTCTAGCAGTGTTTGTGTGTATTGGAATGGTGAAAGTGGTGCAATTCTAGCAGTGTTTGTGTGTATATGAATGGTGAAAGTGTTTGCAGTGTTTGTGTGTATTGGAATGATGAAAGTGACGCCATTTTTCTAGCAGTGTTTGTGTGTATTGGAATGGTGAAAGTGGTGCAATTCTAGCAGTGTTTGTGTGTATATGAATGGTGAAAGTGTTTGCAGTGTTTGTGTGTATTGGAATGATGAAAGTGACGCCATTTTTCTAGCAGTGTTTGTGTGTATTGGAATGGTGAAAGTGGTGCAATTCTAGCAGTGTTTGTGTGTATTGGAATGGTGAAAGTGTTTGCAGTGTTTGTGTGTATTGGAATGATGAAAGTGACGCCATTTTTCTAGCAGTGTTTGTGTGTATTGGAATGGTGAAAGTGGTGCAATTCTAGCAGTGTTTGTGTGTATTGGAATGGTGAAAGTGGCGCCATTCTAGCAGTGTGTGTGTGTATTGGAATGGTAGCTGTGACGCCATTCTAGCAATATTTGTGTGTATTGGAATGGTGAAAGTGGCGCCATTCTAGCAGCGTGTTTGATTATTGATTGGTGAAAGTGGCGCCATTCTTGTAGTGTTTGTGTGTATTGGAATGATGAAAGTGGCACCATTCTAGCAGTGTTTGTGTGTATTGGAGTGGTGAAAGTGGCGCCATTCTAGCAGTGTTTGTGTGTATTGGAATGGTGAAAGTGGTGCCATTCTAGCAGTGTTTGTGTATATTGGAATGGTGAAAGTGGCGCCATTCTAGCAGTGTGTGTGTGTATTAGAATGGAAAAGTTGGCGCCATTCTAGCAGTGTTTGTGTGTATTGGAATGATGAAAGTGACGCCATTATTCTAGCAGTGTTTGTGTGTATTGGAATGGTGAAAGTGGTGCAATTCTAGCAGTGTTTGTGTGTATTGGAATGGTGAAAGTGGTGCCTTTCTAGCAGTGTGTGTGTGTATTGGAATGGTAACTGTGACGCCATTCTAGCAATGTTTGTGTGTATTGGAATGGTGAAAGTGACGCCATTCTAGCAGTGTTTGTGTGTATTGGAATGGTGAAAGTGGCGCCATTCTAGCAGCGTTTGTGAGTATTGAATGGTGAAAGTGGCGCCATTCTAGCAGTGTTTGTGCGTATAGGAATGGTGAAAGTGGCACCATTCTAGCAGTGTTTGTGTGTATTTGAATGATAAAAGTGGCGCAATTCTAGCAGTATTTGTGTGTATTTGAATAATGAAAGTGGCGCCATTCTAGCAGTGTTTGTGTGTATTGGAATGGTGAAAGTGCCGCCATTCTATCCGTGTTTGTGTGTATTGAATCGTATGTATTACGTCTCTCTACCTGTCTCTTTCTGTAGTTATGATTAAAATAAAACTTAAAAAGGAGTGAGAAGCCCAAAATAAGAAATGTTTTAAAATTACTTTTCAGTCAGTATTCAACACGATTTCTTTTTATCTTTACTGTGATTTTTCAGTTTGAGTTCAGAGTAAAAAAAAAGGAAAAAAGGGCTACGTTGGGTCATTTTTGGGCAACCGACCTCAACCTTACCCTTATTTTCTTTGGAAACCATGTACATCTCAAACCATTGGTGAGAGCTTCTTTGAGGGAAGACATTAATTCTCCACTCAAACCTATTGTCTAATCTTGGGTAAATGTGTTGGTTGGACGGACTCATCTCGTCGACAAGGCCGGAGCCGAGGCAAAATCCGACCAAAGAAGTTATATCGCTGGAGTACAAGCTCTAACAACTCTTTGATAAATACTTGAAGCCGCCAATACAACAACGACAAATACACCAAACAAAAATGAATAAACGATCCCTGAAAATTTTCAGCAGGAGGGAAAACAATCATTTGTCCCTCTGTAAGAATAGCTATAAAATAGTTCATAAGAAAGACATTTTGTTATGATGCTATACAAATTATACAGCACATTATACATAGTTCAATCCGTTTAAAAAAGTTCATATCTGTCTTCGTGTCTCTGACACATTTCTAAGCTATATCGTATAAAATAAATTAAATGTCATATTTAATCTCTGATTAACACAAAAATGAATAGCAATACACTGTCCTGTTGCATATTTGCAATTTATGTGTATTGATTCATCAAATTCATATGGAACATCAAACAATCAATTAATTTATTGTTCATCGTTTCAGTTATACCACGGATATATGTCACATGCCCTACTCTGAGTTGCTACTCTAACCGTAGAAACTCTTTGGTCTGACCAAATCGCCAAGAACCTGCACGAGTTCAGCCCTCACCATGAAATGGACACCTACCTAAATCCCGCGTTTTGTTTTGGACATGGGACGAACCGTAAGCACTGCGCGCGCCCACAGTCCCACGCATTAATCCCCGCGTCGTAAATGTCACAATTCGATTGAATCGTCTGCCCTTATTAAATTGCACGATTTTGATGTAGCGTTGTTTCTCCCCTATTCCCTTTCCCCTCCTCTCCTTCATCTCTACTCTCTCCCCACCTCTCTCCTGCATAAATCACTTTATATTTCTTTAAATCAGGACGGGGAAATCCGCATCTTCGTATCATCGTATTATTCTACTCAAATGTTACCAAAATCTGATTCTTGCGTTTGGGAGAGACGATATCTCAGCAACCGTCTGGGACGGCCATACGAGTCCTCGGTATTATCCGCTAAGTCTTTCACCTCAGACAGATCCTGACGGGGAACGAGCAGATAAAAAAGAGAATATCTTCGATCTAATGTGTGCCATGGTGGTGTCCCTTTTTAAAGCTCTAATGGAGACAAGGTGTCGAGATGGGCTGATTGAAATCGGGGGGATTTTCCTCGATGTGCTGGTAAGCCCCTCACGCTGAAACCAATCTTCTATTGACATTACGATGTTTGTACACTGCATCCCAAGATCAGCGACTCCCGAAGTAGTCTGCAAGCACATACCCTAGGCTTTCGGTGTGTGCATGCGCAGAGTGTGATACAGGGTATGCATCGTTCTACTAGAGATAATGCCTTGGTGTGACTACATCACACACACACACAGCATTGTCACCCACAGCATTGGACAATGTTGTGTGTGTTTGATGGAGTCACACAATGTATCTCACGCTCTGCGCATGCACACACCGAAATCCTAGGGTATGTGCAGACTACTCCCGAAGTGTCCTCCATAAAGCACATCAGGTCCCGTGCATAATATTAAGGCCAACCCACACCTTTGCGTTTTTAGCCTGCGTCGGCCCATCGTTTCTCGAAATAATAAATGCTCCCTCGACGCACAAAGACGCAGGTCATACGGTGGACTTGCGCTCGTCGTACGCTCGTCGAGTGCAAGCCAAGCTTCAGTCCACCGTCTGACCTGCGTATGCTGTGCGTCCAGGGAGCGTTTTTAATTTCCAAAAATGGTAGGCCGACGCAGGCTAGAAACGCAATGGTGTGAGTAGGCCATTACATCACTTTTCACTTTTATGTTGCAGTCACACCAGTAGACTGATCCCACCCTGTTGCCAAACTGAATCATCTTAAATCCAAACTATGAATTATAAATTAATGTTTGGATTAATCAATGAATTTGTACAATTGAGATTGAGAAAAAATAACCTTCAATTATGAGATTTCAAACGGAATAAGACAGTAATAATTACAATTTTGTTGAAACGGTTTGAAAGCGGGTGGGATCAGTCTGCCGGTGTGAATGTCCTATTATGGTAGACATACCAACAGACTGATCCCATCCTTCTACCAAACTAAAATTAAAAACATGAACTGTAGATCAATGTTCTATGGATTAAATCAGTACCTTTATAGTACCTTTATACTTCTTACAAGTAATATAAAAAAAATAGCATTCAAACACGATATTTAAAACAGAGTAAGACATCACATTTTTGATGTAGTTTGCCCCCTTAAGTTGACACAGTATAACAGGATTTGTTCTTCTTTTTTGTGTGGTATGTTTATTCTTTGTATTTAGCCAAATATAATTGTTAAGAACGTAATAAAACAAAAATGTAAAGACGCATGTATCAAATGATATCAAAATGTATGTATGTATCAAAATATTCAAAATATGTTTAAGAATTCACGTAATTTTTTTTTATAGGAAATACAATTTTTAAGCTGACCCTAAACTGGTGAAGGAAGTCACAAAGGAATTTTTAATTTGAAAATTTATGAATTTTTCATCAAATGTTTTCTTAACGATGAAATAATTCTTTCTCAATTGTTTGATTCAATTTCAATGACCAGCTTATTTCCTTTTCTCAATTTGTATTCATTCCAGTGTATAGTTGTTTATGACGGAATCACATTTTTATTTTATTTTAATCAAAGTTGAAATTGATTAAGATATATGACATTTTCCAATGGATACAATTCAGATTTGGAGCGGAGGAATTCTTTTAATAAAAACATTTTTAAATTAAACCCTGTTTTACATGCAATATGAAGTAAAACTAAAATGTCAAAGCGGTTCAACACAGACAATAATTTAAACATTTCCATATCGCGCATTATTCTCGTTCTGTCGACGGGGCAAGAAAAAAAACGAAAAAAAAATGGGCAGGACAACGGCCCAAAGAAAGGCGGAGAATATGAAACTAGATATACTCCAAGGGAAAATATCCTTAGGCTAATTATGCAGTGAGGGGTCGAATTCGCACCCCTGATAGATGGATCTAAATCTAACAAATCTCGTTGTGTTTGTTGTTACAAAAATATTCCATATCTCGCTTTCCAAGTTGTGTTTTTATTCGGATCTACGATTCATTAGTTGGACAACTAAACGAAGACAAAAAGAAAACCTAGACAGCCGATTGCAAATGTTTCAAATAGTTATGAACCTAAACTTTGATTAAGAAATGGTAACTGAACATTTAAAAGACAAAGAATCATCTTCAATATAATCTGGTATCTTCAATATGTAAATATTCAGAACGCCATTAAATCTAAATTCATCCTTTCATTTCATTGATTTTATTTCATTTATTCACGGTACTGACGTTTTTCAGTTAATCTGTGCAGGTTAAAATCAACATATATACACATTTCAAATATTATATAAAAAAAATTGTAGTAAAATCAATGCATATACTTAAAAATATGTGAATAAAGTGAAAACAGTGTTATTATTACATCAGTAAAACTAGAATGAGGCAAAATAATTACAAAGATTTACACCCTTAAAATATAAATTAGATATTAAGTGCTAATACTTAATTAACACATTATCATTATCATGAATTCCTTTGATTGAAAAAAAATTCTCAGAGGTATGGATTGCCTTTTCTTTCTTCAATACAAATTGGTTACGAATTTTAAGTTTAATTCAATTGAAACTTTCAATCCATTTACAATATATTAGATTGGTTTTTTTTTCAATAAAAACAATGAGAGTGTAGGCCTTTGTCTCGTATATATCAACGTTCCACTCCTGCGGTTCCCCTTTTTTGGTAAAAGTTACAGCCGATCCGATGCATACATAGTTGTCAGAAATTTTGTATGAAAAATAGACGTCGACTTAGTATCCAATTAAAACCAGCACTAGCTGAGATTGAATGCAATCGTAACACCGAAAATGGAATAAGATGCATTTGGTTAACAGCAAAATATCATTAAAACACTTTAGAATAAGTTTATTTCAAGACTAGACTTGTTCTTACACTTTTCTGAAGTTATACAATATGAATGCAGAGTCTTCGTAAATTTTGAAATTAAAATTGTATTGAAATCTACTTAGCTTTTCAATAAAAAGAAACATACATATTATAAATCACTACAATATTCAACAAGACAAAGAAATGACATAAAAATATGAAGTGATTGGATCATCGATAAAGTAAACAAAAATTATAGGGTGATGACCCTTACAAATTTATAAGTTACAATTAAATACACATAGGAAAAAAGATACGAATTGTACTTCAATAATTCCTCTGTTAAATTCATTACATGTGTTATTCAAGTGTACAGTAAAATAACTGAAGATGTTTGCACCGAGAAAGGGTCAGTGATGTTCTTCTTAATCCATCTTCCTGATATAATATTATTATTTACACGTTATCGCGAAGCTATATCACCGACACCGTTAGCACACATCGGCACCTTTGGCAAGAGATAACCGGTGTCAACATCGGCTCATCTCCTTCTCATGCCGACATGTGGAAGTATATGGCTCGCAGAGCAAAGATATTGAATATAACCCGTCACTTCCTATCTCAGTTTACCCAATATTTTGATTGCGACGATTAGCCGATATGTTGCTGACCATAAGTGATCAGGGCACCGGTGTACTGACCCTTACGATAAATCGCAAGATTTATTTTGCGACTAGTTGCGTCGCTTAACTACAAGGGATTGGTTCGAACAAATCAGTCGTAAAATTTGTGTGATATAGGTCCCATAACTGACCGATCATGATACGGGAGACGAATATAGACCAAGATTGAGAAAGATTTTGGACCGCCTGCATTTTCATGTTTTGGTTTCAAACATAAACAATAACAAAGAAACAAAAACAATTCTTTGATCAGACGGCAAAAGACGATTGAATCCGAGATTAGGTTATCGCGAGTGATCGTCTGTTTTGAAAAGATTACTAGCCTGAAGAGGGCGCAATAGCTGCCCACTTGGGAAATACGGAAGGTCATCATATTTTTCCTCAACATTAGACAAGTATTAAGTATATGAACATTGGGTTGTTTATAATAATGCATTGTGGCAAATTGGGCGCGAAAAGGGCTCAATAATTTCAGGGACACCTTCTTGAAAGAGGAAAGGAAAATGGAAACTTTAAAACTTGTTTACAAACGTTATGTCCTTATCATGCCCTCACTCAATCTGTCTTGATTAAACTTTATTTTCATTTATGAATGTCGCAATAAGGCATGTAGAACAAAACAAAAATGTTACAAATGAATTGAAGACGCGGTTATATAGTAAAAGGTACCCCATCTTCTTTCCACATCTTGTTTGATAAACAAAAAGGAGCTATGTGATGTGTATTATATATGTAATTTTTTTAACATTTCACAATCTGAATAAGAAATTACAATGATTTTTCAACAGAGATAATAATATTTACATGTTATCAGTTACACATACATTAATAATGCATAATTACTGAAAAGCAAAGCTCATTAATTTAAAGAAATGGAGGGGCATGTAGAAAGAGAAAAATATAAACTGAAACCTTTAAAATCAATTTAGCAACAGTCTGAGAGAGTCAGGTAAGCTGTAGTTTTTGTTTTTTGAGAGATATATTGAATGACATTTTGGTTTATATAAAAATCACGAAATCTGATGAGCCATCTTGCCATCAATTTCAACTTGAGGCGGAACTCGATATTTGTTTTGATGATCCCGCTCACCCCTGCATTGTGTGCAAACAATCGACAGGACAAGAGCAGCGAAATTAGCCTGTTGCATCAGATACTGAGTTTTGTTTAGCCCGCCATGCTTTGGTTTCGCCCAGAAATAAACCATCTCGTTTTGATGTCGCAAACCGGCCCATATATCTACCCCAAACCGAGAGCAAAACCCATCCAAATATTTAGTCAAAGACTATCGAGTTTTCGTAAACTATGCTCCAAGAAACTCGACAACCGACCCCAGCACTTACTTCAAAGTTTATTTTTAGAAATGTCTCAAGAATACCGTAGAGGTTTCTGTTATAACAAATAGAAATGTACCCTACGGCTACAGCTGATAAAGGAGAGAAATCCCTCTTGCAAAGGTCTTTCTCAAAGTCATTTTTATTTATGGAGGAAATGCCCCGTCGTTAATAACTCGTTGAGAAATTTGAAATGTCTGATGAAGCGTGTTCACCGGTCTGGAGTTTGTCAGCACAGATCTGAATCCTTAAACATCACACTCTCCCATATCCCATCAATATTTTTCTCTTATTATTAGTCCTCTTGATACAGGGAAATAATTGTTACCCGAGATGACAGTTCCAATGCTGTATAAGACTGAGCTTGAGGCGAGGTTGTCACAATTAATACTTGTGGTGGGAGCTGTTTTTTCGAGGGTCCTACTAAATACCTAAAAGTACAGATAACTGCTGAATAGCTACCGAAATCCGTGCCTCCCAAAGCAAACTTCATTCCCTACTCAGACTTATACGGAGAAACACCGAAGTTGTTGTTCCTAACCGATTGTATAGTCCATCAGGACGATAAAAATTGACCCAAAATCACTCGGTGATGCCTTTCAGACGAGCAAACGCCGGTCAAACACCGGCTAAGCGTGACTGCGATGTCAGACTCTGAACAAAATGTAAACATGGTAAAAGCAGAATGCACTAAATTCGAATTCCATCATTACCATATAAAACTTGTTTCGCACTAGAAAATGCCATTTCACGGCTACAAAAATCTAGAAAACTCAAGATACCCCATTACTGTTGTGAACAAACCCGTCATTATAGCTGCGATTGTTGTGTCCGCACAATAGTGTTGAATACACGGCGTAGGCCTACGGTTCTATTGTCTGTGGCCCACTTAACTTTTTGGAAATAATTTATATCGTGTTACCAGTTGTTTTATGACTTGTAATGAATATATAGCCAATGAACAATTCCACCACAAGCAGGACAAGCATCACATGATTGAAATAGCCTTAAATTCAAGCATAATCTGCTTTGGTGCCGAAACCCTAACGTTTCAGAAACTTGGACAGAAATACGAAATCTTATACCTGCAGCGCAACGACGAGTAATATTCAACTCGGCTCAGTGCCTTGTTTTAAACGAGAAGGTGATTTGTACAAGCTCGCCATGTCGCTGCACGTGTAAGTTTCCGAATTTCTGTCGTAGCTTCTGACACCTAAAGGTTTTGGGTCTAAAGGCCCGGGCACACCAAACACGGCACGGCGTCACGGCACGGTATTTACGCGATGTCTCCCCCGTGATTGGCCAATTGATAAATATCCTGTGCGCGGAGGAGCGCGCTGGCCAATGAGAACCAAAATACTGCGTAAATGCCGTGCCGTTATGCCGTGCCGCGTTTGGTGTGCCCGGGCCTTTAGTGTGAACCTCACTTTCGTTTCTTACTATCTGAAGTAAAAAGGGTACTTATTGGGCCTTTTCTGTTGTTTTCAGCAGTGTTTGGTTATTGGTGTGACCTGTTTCTCGCGAATGTGTCTTTATCCCGCCTGATACCCTGGGCGGGAAAGCTTTATCGAATGTCGTCTGCGGAGTGTCTGCATGACAGTCTGTCATATCTACGGTGGCCCAGGAAAGATCTATTTAACCATTTTCAAAAATTGACATCTTTTCAGCGATTTCAGGTTTTTAAAACGTTTCAAAAGTAGCCAATATTCAAATATTGCTCTAAGTATGATTGTTCTCTCCAAATTCGCTGCTATGTACTGTCCTTGAATTCATTCATTCTTTTATATTGTCATGTATTTCACGTCATTTTTTTTTGTAAGATGTTCTCCTCCCGCTGTATTCTCATCTTCCTTCTCTTCTCCTCATTCCGACTGCGGCCGTCCTCCACCACACACACACACACACACACACACACACACACACACATACACCCTCTCTCTCTATTCTCCTCCAATCGTAGTCTCATCTTCGTTCCTTCTCATCTACTTCTCCTGGTTCCCCCGTCAAACTAACACATTCACATACACACACAGACACAAACACATACACACATACACACACACACACACACACACACACACACACACACACACACGCACTCTCTCTCTCTCTCTCTTTCTATCTCCCTCTATCTTATCCTCCCACCATACTACCCTTTTCGTTCCTTATATTCTCCTTCACCCATCCTCCTCCTAGGTCCCCATCTCTCACTCACTGAGCACGTCTTCGTGACACCAACCGATAATTCGTGGTTGCTTTCTTAACTCGGTCGCGAAGACAAAACAAAACCACATCTCAAAGGCACTGTGACATCGGATTATAAAGCCATCGCAATTCGACTTTCAGAGGTGAAGTCTGACATTGTTGGAATGCTTAGAAAGTGAGTGTTTTTGGCTCAGAATTGGGTCAGGTAGTGAATGACCACCGCCGTTTATTTTTCAGCTTGTTTCGATTGCGAATGGCGAGGGTGATGGATTTACGAAAACGCGAGCCCTGTGATTTCGCAACTGAAAGATGGATATATTTGAAATGGAACGGATGATGTCCGATTAAATTACGTTTGTTGAGTGACCCGTAGAAAGAATTAAACTCATGAAAAAGTTCTCCATTATTCAAGATAAAATATAAAACTGCATTTTAATGCGCCATAGGCCTATATGTTAGATACTTGGGTCTAAGTTTCGGGCTGCTTAAAAATAATAATTTCTGCAATACTAGAAAAGGAGAACACCTTGAAATATTAATATCCCACGATTTGTAATTAGATAACAATCAGTAAATAACAACTAGGCAGCGACTTTTTTTAATTCATGAGATTAGTTCAATTTTTTCAACATACTATAGCAAAAGTTGCCATTTGTCAAAATCATTCAATTTTCTTCCTAAAAACCTAACGATTTCAGATCCAGGTCACCTTGCCTACTAAAAATATAAACAACATCTTGGAGAAACTGCCAATTAGACAAGTGTATGGTAACCATAATCGTCACCCCAATGTTTGACAAGTTCAAATCTATTCCGCGAGGGCATCGCTCGCAGTGCCTCATCAGGTGTGTGAAACTATGTATATATATAGACCCCGTTCAGACATACAGCGTCGAACCACTTTAACGGAAACCAGTTTAACAGAAACTAGATTAACGGCATGTCTGAACGGGACAAGCAGTCACGAAACTGGCCTTCTAAACTGGTTTGGAAATTCACTTCGCGAGGTAAACTTTCGTGACCAGGGACCAGTTCAGCCGGTAGTTTGAACGCTCGAGACTCGTGAAGCGGCCTTAATTAAGTTGTAAATTTCACCATGAAAAAATCAAGTATCCGGCTTTTTCTATACCAGCAGTATGTAGGAACATAGAAATGTACACATCAATATACACCCGGGAAAACTTCCGAACAATTAATAGAGCCACTTTGAGTGAAGTAGACTTGAAGTGGACTGGAAATCCAGTTCGCGGGTCGGTAATCTGAACGGGAACACAACTCGCCTTCCGAACCGGCTTTCGAAATTAATTTAAACACAATATAAACTATTGCTGCAAAATAAAGTGGGCCATGGACAATATTGAGCCAAATTCCGTGTAATGAATTGTGGGGACAAAACAATCATAAGCCGGTTCGATTTGAATAGCATTATAAAGGAGCATTGAACTGGTGTTATACTGAATTTTACGGGAATAGATTATTTCGTGTTTTAGTGGAACCCAATTTGAAAGCTAGGTTTGAACGGGGTCCTAGACGCATCAAACTGTAGGGGCGGTCGCTTTGCTTTCTTACTACTGAGGGTATACAGAAAAAGGCCAAGAAGACCAAACAAAAAGAGAAAGAACTCGGTTATGATTATGGTATATTGCGGAGAAATCCACACCTGGGGCGACGATTTGTCTAAATGTAAACAGAAAAACTTTAAGTTTGGCGGTATCTAGATCCATCGAGCCCTCCCGTAAAGCCCGATTCTAAAGTTTTGGTAAAAACAAGTACTGAAGTAAAATGGTGGCTGTCACCATCATATTGCAAAAAATCTGACTAATTCGATCGGATTATTTGACACATTTAAAAAAAGAGGATACGATACATACAACATATTCTCTTTGAAATAGTTGTAGCAAAAATAACATGCTTTTTTGCGGTTTTGAAGAAACGATCAGAAAAGGGCAGAAACGTAGCTACGCAACCTCTATCGGAATAAAAATCAATTCGTATATGCCTTACATGTTTGTAATTTACAGTGGAGATAACAAAATAATATCACAAGAAAAGTGTTATAAAACATAATTTCGAGGTCGATGAAATATTTTGTTTTTGGTTTCGGTTATAATATTTATACAATCCTTTTCCAATATATCGCGTTTATAGAGGACAATAATTTGTTTATATAAAAAAAGAAAACTACAAAAATAATGGTATAAATCGTTCCGCGTAAGAATGATATCCGGTATCAAACCACTGACAGAGCACTGAAATTGCATTCCTTCGAAGAAAGATATATACATTGTTGTTGAGTCCTCGAAAAACATAACATTTGAACCATCTTATTTTATTTGTGGTTCCCGTCACAGCGTCTACTTCAACAACAGCAACAAATCAAACTGGTGGATGACTACCAGACTAATCTGGTGGAGGCAGGCAGTGGCGGAGCAAGAGTAAATCTTAGAAATCCCGGGGATGGTGGGCATGAAATGATGATGGGTGCATCTGGAGAAAATAATAATAATAAGCGTGGGGGGGATAATAATATCTATTTATTTATCTTTTTATTCATCTATTTATTCATTCATTTATTTATTTCTTTATGTACTTATTCATTCATTTATCCACTTGTTTGTTTATTCATTCATTTATTTATTCCTTCATTTGTCGATTTTTTTGGTGTAACTACTTATGAATTCGTTTATTCATTTTTTTTTATTTATTCATTGATTCATTGATTCATTGTGTATTCATATATCTATCTATTTATCCATTTATTTATTCATGTAATCATTCATTCATTTATCTATTTACTTATTTATTCATTTGGGGGTCA
>BQKZ01000774.1:119789-131629 GCA_036244855.1 Temnopleurus reevesii
AAAGCTTGCCCGAGGCTTGCCCGACATAGCAACAAGTAATATATGCAAACTGGATTCCAAGTATTGTAGCCTTATTGTTATCAACCGGTCTATGCAATACCGCGTAACTACATTAAACGCACATAAATTTGAATACATAAGTAAACCCGCCTATTTCTGAATTATTTAACTAAGAAAGATCCATTTCCTTACAGCCAATAGATCATTCTCTGGTAGTAGCACTTGTCCCAGCATCCACTGCGGGCCTGTTGGCTGTGTGGCACTCCATACAACCGTCTCGCTGCCTCCGATCAGACTATAGACCATCAGGCTACCAGCTGCCTCCTCATACAGCTGATACCAGAAGCTCATACACATACCATCCTCATAGGACTGTATTAGGTCCGATTGGAGACGAGCCCAGTCACCTCCATTAGCCACGTTCAAATACATGTATTTACCTGCATCAAACGAGCATTTGGGAATATATCGAGTAATAACATTTCGCTGGACAAGATAGGATGATTGTAATCATTTATAACAATGGTACTGGTAATGATAATGATGATGATGATGATGATGAGGATGAGGATGAGGATGAGGATGAGGATGAGGATGATGATGGTGATGATGATGTTGATAATGATGATGATGATGATGATGTTGATAATGATGATGATGATGTTGATAATGATGATGATGATGATGATAATGATGATGATGATTTGTTTTCTTTGCCTTATGATGATGATGATGATGATAATAAATGATAGTGTAGGATAGACAGGTATTGCCTGGTATTTTAGACATTTAGGTTATTCTTTGTTTTCGTTCTATTCATCTTCGGTCTTCTAATTTGGTTCAGCTGTGTTTACATTTTTTAGGTTCTATTCAGTCCAAGTGTGGTATTTAGTTCATTGCTCAATTCATCTCTCTATACCTTTGCATACATTTTCTCCTCACTTTCAATGTCACCTTCATTCTCAGGTCAGACTTCGTTCCTTTCTATTCATCTTCATGTCTGACTGCTCCCCTATGTCATCAACCCTACATTATCCTTTCTATTCTCATTCTTCTACCACATATCTTTCCTTTGTTCAGCATTCTTCTTCTTGATTACTTTGGGCAATTAAGTTAGTTTGTTCTGATTGGTAATATTCTTATTCTTGGTTCTTGTTTCTTAGATTGGTTTGCAGGTATAATTTGTTATGTTTACTTTGTTAAATTTATCAGTTCAGTCTGTTCCCACCTGTATATATATATTGGTTACATCTTGGAATAAATGAACAATTCTCTTGCCACGTCTACTCCACGCCCGAAGTTTCCGTTTAGTTTATAATCCTGAGTTTCATCCCCTAAAGGTGAATTAGGCTACACCTAGACAATAATGTAATGTCAGTAAATGAAAAAAAAATCGGATGAACAAACTGTGAAAATTTGAGCAAAATTAGATAATCCGTTCAAAAGTTATGGATTTACAAAGTTATCATTTCCACGTGTGCTTGGCATCCTTGAATTGGCATGCATATAGCTAATTAGCATAATCTGTGATGTCATACATGGAGAACTCCTCATCCACTTTGTATATAAATTAACTGAAAATGGATCAATATCATATTTCAAATGAGGAATCAACCCTGTTCTTTTTTTGGAATGCTTGCAGAATTGATGTGGCTTTAATATATTTAACCGAAAAAACAATATTTTGTCTACTTTTCTGGAAAAAAAGATAAAATTGTGCGTACAAAGCAAATGGAGAGTTCTCCATGTTGGCAGCCATTTTGTGGCTGTTCGTTTGCCAATTTAAGGAGCCCATGAGGGGTGTAAATCAAAACTTTAAAAATATAACTTTTGAATGGATTATATTTCTTCCAGTTTTTTCTGTTTGAAAATATGTATGTATACTTTTTTACAGCTTTTTATGAGTTATTAAGTGCTCCTTCCGCATGTTAGGAAACGAAGATTTAGACAAGGAAAGAAAGAAAGAAAAAGACGAGAAGAAAGTGAAAAGAAAGTCAAACGAAGAACGGATAAGAACATAAAGATAATCAGTAGGAAAGGCGAAAAATGGTGGCGCAAAAAGACGATGAGAAAGAGAGAGAGAGTTAAGGCCCGGGCACACCAAACACGGCACGGCATAACGGCACGGTTTATACCCAGTATCTTAGTTCTTATTGGTCAACGCGCTCCTTCCCGCAAAGAATGTATAACAATTGGCCAATCACAGGGGAGTGCGTAAAAACCGTGATGCTGTTCCAAGTTTGGTGTGCTGGGGCCCTTACATGGTAACAGACGTGAAAGTCTTACCCGTATCACGTCCTGTGGTATGATCCACGCCAGGTCCTTTTCTATCATAATGAGTCTGTCCTGATTCAAGCTTCCAGTAACCACCTTTGATTCCTTCACTAATCCAGCCGCATGTACCACTCTCAAAATCACAGCTCTGCGACTCTGGAGCTGTGGAAATAGAAAATATATAGCACTGATACACAAGATAATAATGATGATAATAATAATAATAATATTCAGTTCTTATATAGCGCATAACACATAACCATGGCATGTCCCTATGCGCTTACAGAGCAGAATAAAAGATAACAGAATGGAGAATATAGATCTGTNAGGTGCACTGGGTTTTAGAAGAAAAGGCAACATATAGGTAAGTAGAAATATAAGACAATAGTACAAATATTTCGAGTCATGCTTGTTGTGAAAATATGAGATATGATGCACTCTACTTGAAACTTATTTCCATACAGAACAAATTTATTAAACTAGGAGGGTGTTGCTAGAAATGTTTGATCAATTGCAAGTCAATAGGCGGGTTTACCAATAGATGCAAATTTTATGCATACCTTTAACATAAGGTTGTTCTTAACAACCATTAACTGAGCTTGCCCGAGGCTTGCCCGACAGCAACGTATTAAAATCTTTTGCACCCCTTTTTTCCAAACGCACAATGACAAATCCTGTGTTCACCAAATATAAAACAATTCTATTTAATAGGAAGGCTGTAGATTGCACGCAGTGTTTGTTGCTAGGTTGGGCAATCTACAGTCTTTGTCCAACCTAGCAATGTTAATGCATGCAAATAACATTCTAGCTTTTATACTCTCATCATTACAGCTGAGAACAGAAGCTTGTTTTGGGGCAAACACGAATACATTTGAATACATTGTGAAAGAGGTCTATTTGAACATGAAGCACTAATATTGATAGGCACGCGCTGATCAACTGTAAATTGCGATTAATCACAACTTTCAAGCAACACACCCTAACACTCTTTTAAATTGCTTGATCTTCAACAATAGGGAGGTTATTTACGTAAAAAAGAATTTGTATATTGCTTGTATTTTAAGGCAAATTAACTGTGCCCAACATGATATGGCTTAGTAGTTAAAGAGAAGCAAATTAACTGCTAGTTCACAGGGACTTGGGTTCCGAATGTGTGTTTTTTGTTTAACTGTGTTAAGTAGTCTTCGTAATCGATCAGTTTATTAAAGGAAAAAAAAAACGTTCACTTTTTAAATGTCATTGAATGTTTATGGGCGTTAATTCTATGTATACTACCAAATAACAACATTATTTTATTTTGCGTCAGATACCATTTGATCCACTGACTTGTCAATGCACATAGTCTTTGAGAATTCCATAATTCAGCATTCAATGGGTTAATGTATGATAATAATAATAATATAATACACGGATTTATATAGCGCAATCACTATACTTATTATATTCAGCTGCGCTAATTATGTCTTAATGCCAAATTGTATAAAGAAGTTATTTAAGAGAAAAGATATGTTTTTGAATCGGACTCGAAGGTACTTAGGGATTGAGAGTTTCTGATGTGGATTGGCAAGCTGTTCCAAAGTTTTGGAGCTGCTATGGCAAAAGCACGGTCTCCCATTGTGAGTTTTTTGTGGTTAGGAATGTGGAGTATCCGTGTATCTTTAGAGCTGCGCAGGCTGTGACTGTGTGACTTGGCTTTGAATCTGAGGAGTTCTGTGATATAGCTATGGCCTTGACCATGTAAGGATTTACATACAATTAACAAAATCTTGAATGGAATTCTTTGCCGGATTGGTAACCAATGAAGCTTTCTCAGAAGAGGTGTACAGGAAGTGAATTTGGGTTGACGGTAGATGAGTCTTGCACATGCATTTTGAACTTTTTGTAATCTTGCTATCAGACTGTCAGGTATTCCAAATAATAAGCCATTGCAATAATCAAGTTTGCTTGTGACAAGGGCATGAACAACAACTTTCATGCTTTCTTCGTCAAAGTATTTACGGATTCTTCTGAGATTGTATAGAATGTGAAAGCTGGTTACCGACCTGTAGGGAGACCATATGTGGCATCGTATGGAGGTAGCGGGCCAGACCCAGACGAGGAGGTAGTCAGCTCCCATGTAAGCTCATCAGAGGGAGATTGAGTGAAACCACATTGACCATGCTCAAAACTACAAGAGTCTTGGAGGAGAAAGTAGGACAAAAACAAACAACATAGTAAGAAAAATTATAATACAGTCTAAGCTCTTTATAACAAGGTCGTTGGTACCAGAGGAATTACCTCTTTATATTGAAACATTGTTATATCAGGGTCAAAATACAATAGAATACAAAGAGATGGGACCAGGAAAAGTACCTTGCTATAACGAGAGCTCGTTATATTAGTGCTCTTTATAACGAGGTTTGACTGTAATGATAATGTCATTGTATAAAACACTTATTACAGAGTGTTTCAAAACGCCCTGGTATATCATTACCCAGCTAGAGCAATACTACCAAATGGCGGATAATTTTGCGTTCAAGGAATTTCTTCCTGTTGGTACCCATTCACACCACCTGGGTTGAGTGCAGTGCAAGATGGGTGAAATGGATCAGATTCAAACGTGACCCTTTGGTTGAAAGATGAGAGTCAGTATAATTACACTACGATACTGCGAGACTAGTATCCAATTTGATACCGATACAGTGGTTCAAATTTATGTTAAGAGTGCACATGGAATAATTATGATTGCACTTAAAAATGCTTCCAGTGTGCACTATAACGTTTCTATGTTGCACCTGTATTCTGAGGATATAGTGTGAAAAAACGTGGGTATTGTCGGACCCACAGTTGCAACCTTCAATTTGAATAACGAGATATTGTTATGATGATTAAGATAGATTTGCTTTCAATTCCTTCCCAGCCATATGAACCTTTAGAATGGCGAGGTATTTCGTTAATCTAGTTCTCCCATCTAAAGATTTGTATGGACCATATATCATGGCGTCGCTAAACCTGCATACATATGGTAGTTGATTCGAGTACAAAGATTAATGAATGTATATATATATATATATAAAAAACGATGAAGCGACGCGTTCCGTTGAATAATATCAAAATGAAATGAGTAAAGTGTAGAACGCAAGTGAAGACATATTCCTCTAATAATGGGGTATAACCCTTAAATAAGAAAGAACGTCTCGCTACTCTTCAGGTACCATGACACGAGACGAATAAAGTTAGAAAAATAAAGTTAGAAAAATAAAGTTAGAAAAATAAAAAGAAAAATGTGCCATGCAGCAGACGTGTTTAACACGTTTGTTACGAAACGAATTTTTCTAACTTTATTCGTCTCGTGTCATGGTACCTGAAGAGTAGCGAGACGTTCTTTCTTATTTAAGGGTTATACCCCATTATTAGAGGACTATGTCTTCACTTGCGTTCTACACTTTACTCATTTCATTTTGATATTTTTTTATATATATATATATCTACTTACCTGGAACTGAACATGCCCCGCTTCTGAACGCAATGTCATCTAGGACTATTTCACCAACATAACCTCCTCCGTGAACCCCCTCGAAGATGATCTGTGTGAAAGGAAGTTTGAGCATTCTAAAATAATAATAATAATAATAATAATAATAATAATAATAATAATAATAATAATAATAATAATATATAGCATTTAAACACACCATCTCTCTAGTCGGTTCCATGACAAATGCTCCGGCGACAATTGCTCCAGCAAAAAACTAACACAGTAAGCCTAATGTCAAACCTAATCCCAAACCTAACCCTAATCCTAATCCTAATCTTGACATTATTCTGAATCATAAACCCTATCATAACCCTAACCCTAACCCTACTCCTAGCCAGAAAAATGAACCGGAGCAATTGTCGCCGGAGCAACTGTCGGGTCACCCTCTAGTCACCTATTCAGAGGCGCGAGACAAATTATCTAATATTTTTACCCGGCCAAAGCATAGCTGCCAAGTAGGCGCTTCTGCATTTAGAAGAATAAATTCTTGCCGCTACCCATTCACCTCACCTGGGTTGAGTGCAGCACACTATGGGTAAATTTCTTGCTGAAGGAAATTAACGCCCTGGGAGAGATTAGAACCACCGACCCTCTAGTTAAGAGGCGAGAGTCCGAACCACTACACCACGACGCTCCCATACCGAAATATATACCTCGAATGATCAGAAATATATTTGTTATTAGATGAATATGAATACAAACATTACAAAAAATGCTTCACATACAACAGTGTACAAAGGACAATTGTTGGAAGAAATACCTTCTAGCAAAATAATTTAAATAGCATCCAAAAATCAAATAAACTGACGGTGACGTAAATTAGCATAATCTATATGATAAGTTGATCTCGTGTTCAAGCGCTATTGCTTTTAATATATTATATCATTAATATCATATTATATTATATATGTTATATTTTATTAATGATATGTCATCAAATACTAATTTCAC
Organism: Temnopleurus reevesii; assembly: GCA_036244855.1. Taxonomy (NCBI): domain Eukaryota; kingdom Metazoa; phylum Echinodermata; class Echinoidea; order Temnopleuroida; family Temnopleuridae; genus Temnopleurus; species Temnopleurus reevesii. The sequence continues at coordinate 126,532 of BQKZ01000774.1, forward strand.
AGGGAACACGAAATATAGTAATTTTGAAAAGCTAAGTCGAACGAAATTTCAATTCTCCTTTGTAATGCTATTGAATTCGGTACCGGCTTGTCATAGTTGTGTCCGCACAGTTGAATGCACGGTGTACGGACCTATTGTCTGCGTTCTAGTTAACTTTTCGGAAATATTTATATCGTGTTGGAGGTGCTCGATAGTTTCGTTTCTAAAAAAAATATATATGATCCGAACAATATAACAATATAATAATAATAGAAGAAATAGATAATAAAATGAATAATAGAATAAATAGACGGAAACTAACGAATCTGGTTCATTTATTTATTGATCCACAATAAAGAATATATAGGCCTATATGTAAAGTTAAAGGTCCAATAGGCGGGTTTACTAATAGATGCAAATTGTATGCATACCTTTAACTCAAAGGTTGTTCTTGACAACCCAAAAGCTTGCCCGAGGCTTGCCCGACATAGCAACAAGTAATATATGCAAACTGGATTCCAAGTATTGTAGCCTTATTGTTATCAACCGGTCTATGCAATACCGCGTAACTACATTAAACGCACATAAATTTGAATACATAAGTAAACCCGCCTATTTCTGAATTATTTAACTAAGAAAGATCCATTTCCTTACAGCCAATAGATCATTCTCTGGTAGTAGCACTTGTCCCAGCATCCACTGCGGGCCTGTTGGCTGTGTGGCACTCCATACAACCGTCTCGCTGCCTCCGATCAGACTATAGACGGTCAGACTACCAGCTGCCTCCTCATACAGCTGATACCAGAAGCTCATACACATACCATCCTCATAGGACTGTATTAGGTCCGATTGGAGACGAGCCCAGTCACCTCCATTAGCCACGTTCAAATACATGTAGTTACCTATATCAAACAATTTGAATTTGAATTTGAATTTGAATTTGAATTTATTTTATTTTCCATTTTCAATATTTACAATATTCACAATGATATTTACAATTTCTATGCAAATAATTACAAATTTATATATAGATTACAAATCACAAAGTAAAACACATATAATTCTACATAGTAGGATGAACGATTCGATCATTTGGGAATATTGAATTGAATTGAATTGAATTTATTTATTTCCTTTTTCATATACATAATCAATGCAAATAACAACACAAGTAAAACAAAATAAAGGAGGCGAGTACCCAGAAAGCACAGCTTGTGTTGGGACCGCCTTTACAACAAAACAAAGTGAAACAAAATCATCTCTTCGAAAAAAAGTTAAAGAAAATAAATTATTACATATTATTATTTGAAGTAAACAATTTAAGAAGAAAAAAAAGAGATAGGTGAAGAAAGGAAAGTGTTGAGGAGATTTGAAAGGTAAGAGAGAGGTGAGCAGTGAGAAGAAAAAAGGAAGGATTTTGGCATTATAACATTAAATATCGATGTCAAGAGAGAGCATCTGGTGTATTAAACACTTGACAGCAAGCATTTCAGTTGCAGGTGTAAAGTTGCAGAGTAAAGAAAAGGAGTTCACAGGACAAGATAATGAAGATAGCATGGAATTATTCCATGAAGATAGTATGATTGTGGAGATGGTGATAAATGATAACAACAATAATGATAACAATATAATGATTGAAAGGTTTATGATTAATTCCGCTGGGTGACGTAATGATAGATAGAATTTATTCAATATTGTCGCCAACGGCCCACAAAGGGGTGCACACGCTATACTGATGTGTGAAGTTACCCGGAGGCTATGACAAAAAAAAATCATAGGCTGTACCGGGTGGGTCTCGAACCCACGACCTCTGGATGACTAGACCAGTGTCATAACCACTAGACATCCGGTACAGCCTATGATTTTTTTGTCATAGCCTCCGGGTAACTTCACACATCAGTATAGCGTGTGCACCCCTTTTTGGCTGTTGGCGACAATATTGAATACATTCTATCTAACAATATAATGATTGCAACTATGAAAGTTTTCCAATCAAGAGGTCTGTAATTTAAAGGAGATATGATTAATTGAAAATATATCGTATCTAAAGAGTAAATGTTAATTGCACCTTTTGTGTTACAGGCCCCAACCAGGTGATCACAATACGGGCATCAATATTCAATTCAATTCAATTCAAAATAACATTTATTTTTTCCTTCAAATAAATCAGTGATGTACAGTGTAGCAATTTACAATTGTAATCAAATTAAAGGATAATTAGAACATGAATCATTAAGGTATGTAAACAAATTGAAGGAAAAGGGCGCAGATCCAGAAGCAGAGCTTATGTTGGATGCGCCGACAGATACAACAACAACAAAGAAAATACATATACAATACATACTTTATATAATAGAAAAAAAGAACAATAAGAGAGGGAGTATAGGACAGCTCTGGGAAAGAAGGCTGCAACAGTCGATCAGAGATACAAGATGTACATAATATAAAATCGCTTTTTGGGAAACACATCCTACATAATAATACTCGCATCATAAAAATATTTTGCCATCGGATGTAGATGACGCCTACAGGATTGTGTGGTACAGAATTTGAGATGATAATGTTTCTTGTTTCCGGATGCCATACAGCTGCACAACCGAACACAGTAGAACAACACAAATACTCTGGAAAGGTTTTTATACTTTTATACAGTTAATAATAATAATAATAATAGATGCAATTTATATCATGTGTATAGCGCACGTATCCACTCTGCTGAGTGCTCAAGCGCCTTACATTATTATTAAGATACATTATTATTAAGATAAATTATTCTAAGAAAATCTGCGCGCACGATTAGCACCCTTTAATTCATTTTGGTATGATGAATTGTAAGGGTTTGTTACGAGTGTGGAATATAAAAGAATATAAAGTCACCATTATTTTTTGTTTATATTTGATGTTTGATGTACAGCGCCATGAGCGTCATTGCTGACGGAACTGTGCGCTTCAAAAAGAAACCACCATTATTATTATTATTATTATTATTATTATTATCATTATTATTATTATTATTATTATTATTATTATTATCATCATTATCATTATTATAAGTAGGTATAGTAGTAGTATTGTCATCCTTATTCTTGTTCAGGAGTGACGTTGAGCCAAAGGGTATTGTTGCAAGAAGGCAAGGAAATTCCAACACAGTGCCAATAGGCGGGTTTACTAATAGAGGCACATTTTATGCATACCTCTAACACAAAGGCTGTTCTTGACAACCATAAAGCTTGCCCGAGGCTTGCCCGACATAGCAACAAGTAATGTATGCAAACCGGATTCAAATTATTGTAGTATTAATTATTGTTATTTACCGGTCTATGAAATACCACGGAACTAAGTTAAACGCACATGAATTTGAATTTATAAGTAAACCCGCCTATTTAAGAGGCATTCGATTTAACAACATGTTAAAGGCCCGCGCACACCAAACACGGCACGGCATAACGGCACGGGTTTTACGCGGTATTCTTGGTTGCTATTGGCCAGTGCGCTGCTCCGCGCAAAGGATGTTCCAGAATTGGCCAATCACAAGGGAGACATCGCATAAAAACCGTGCCGTGATGCCGCGCCGTGTTTGGTGTGCCCGGGCCTTAATTCTATAGAAGGACACGTTTCATTGGATATGTAACTCATTTAGGGGGTGTTGCTCAAAAGTTGCAATTGATCGCAAGTTGCAGTTGATCGGAACGCTCCAATCCAAATCATTGTTTCATGCGCGTCTTCTTAAATGCGCATACCGTGCGCGAATGGAAATGCACGTTACACTGAGCAAAGTTGCAGTTGATTTGCAGTTAATTTTGAACAACACCCCCTTAGTGTAACTATACCTACTGCCTCCGTCACCTCGCGAAAACATGGACGATATGAAGGCAATTGTTTACAAATATGATGATATAATGTAACGGACGTGACAGTCTTACCCGTATCACGTCCTGTGGTATGATCCACGCCAGGTCCTTTTCTATCATAATGAGTCTGTCCTGATTCAAGCTTCCAGTAACCACCTTTGATTCCTTCACTAATCCAGCCGCATGTACCACTCTCAAAATCACAGCTCTGCGATTCTGGAGCTGTGGAAATAAAAAATATATAGCACTGATACACAAGATAATAATGATGATAATAATAATAATAATATTCAGTTCTTATATAGCGCATAACACATAACCATGGCATGTCCCTATGCGCTTACAGAGCAGAATAAAAGATAACAGAATGGAGAATATAGATCTGATTTAAAAAGCAAGAAAACAACGTACATCTGATACATTCCTAAACTCTGAATTGTTTCATACATACCATGCGCCAATGGAGTATACTTCTCCTGGGGATTTTTTTTTTTACGAACTTCAGTTACCACTTTCAAAACTGCACTACCTTCTTTTAGTCTAGACCCCCATATTCCCAAAAATTAGAACACATCCACCGACCTGACCTCCAGTTAAAAAAGTTCTATTTGTGGGGGGGGGGGGGGGGGTTAGATATGAATGTCTCCTGGCGCCCTTTTACTCGTGCCGATTTCGAGGAGACCATCGTTGGGGAGGAGCATTCCCTCATTTCAGCTCTGTGGAATGCATTTCTACAAAGCCTGACAAACATCATTGTCTTTTTTCCTTTTTTACCATAATTTCTTTTTCCTTTAGTACCTTGCTCAACATGCTCGAAGCATCTTGAACATAATTCATAATCAATTGGAAATTGCGCGATATATACTCATGTATTATGACTATTATTATTACCCGAATAACCGGCTATTGCAGGGCTACATTATTCAATGCATCTCTGCATACAGGAATTTCTTCCTAATGGTCGCCATCCCCTAACTTGGGTTGAGTGCAACACATTATGGATTACTTTCTTGCCAAAGGAAATTAGAACCACGTGGAAGCGACATGGTATAGCGGTTCTGACTCTCGCCTTTAAAGCCCATGTATAGTTTTGGTAAAGATTAAAGAAATGTGAATTTTGGGGATATATACCATGACATATAGTTTGTATACACATTTCAATATCATAGCATAATTTTCTACGACCGAATTCTTTTGAAAATTTGAATTTGACCGTTAAATCGTATTTAGCGCCATCTCTTGGTTATAACAATATTTTGCTTCTTATT
>BQKZ01000774.1:132096-147581 GCA_036244855.1 Temnopleurus reevesii
CTCAAAACACCATGAGAGATGAGGTTTTGCATAAGGGTGAAAAAGCTCCCCTAAAATTATACTGAAATCAAATCTCGAGATCCCATGGGGCTTGTCAGAACAAGCAATAGTTCCTCTATGTATACATGTGAAAAGAAAAGCCCAGATATGCACCATTGATTTTTATATCATTTTTTTAAATAATTTAGAAATCTTTGGTACGGGGTAACATGACAAAACATAGTGGTCACCTGACACAATTAGTGGCGTGCGGTCTTCAAAAGGAAATCAGAACCACGTGGAAGCGCCATGTTATAGCGGTTCTGACTCTCGCCTTTAAACTAGAGGGCCGGCAATTTGACTCCCACCTAGCATGGCGTTAATTTTCTTCGGCAGGAAGTGCATCCTTATTGTATTGCACTCAACCCAGGTGAGGTGAATGGGTACCGAGCAGGAATGTATTCTCCATGAAATAGATTAGCGCCTCATAGCTGATATTGCTTAAAGGTAGAATACTTAATTTGCACCCTAAAATCTGACTTTCCAAGATTGTTGTGTTATGTTGAAGAATACTAAATGTTAAAACTTATCACCAATCAATTAAGCACAAAGATTGATCATGAAAGGCGCATTTATAGTTATTCCAATAATTTTTCTATTCGGGCACCGAACTAATTCACTGTACGTTCAAAAATACAAAACAGCCGTTAACCTCTCGTTGACCAATAGCGCAATCTTGAGTCTCTCTCATGTGCGTATTCCGCATGGTGTGGCAGTGTAGTGAAGTGCGCACTGTATGTGCTCTTACGTTTTGTGTGTGTGTGGAACCGGAATACGCTAGGAGTATCGCGATAACGTTGGTTTCAAGATGAATTATGATAGAATATATTTTTATTTGAATTAAATATTCTGGTCTACATTCGACCCAAATACTTCTGAGAGGTTATTATTTTGGCATATCTGAGGTACACAACAAGTTGTAAGCATAACCGTAATGTGTGCAAATGTAGTTTTCTACCTTTAAGCCTGGTTAATGATACTATTCTGATTGTAGATTAAGCGCATAGAGACGCAATGGCAGTGAGGTGCTCTATGTAAGCACTGTGTTGAAAGTCGAGAGTCAATGAAAGTATTAATCGTTATTTAATATACATGTATACTCTCGCCCCTGTGAGCCTTGACGGTATACTCCGGACAGTATTTCACTAATAATAATAATAATAATAGATACAATTTATGTAGCGCACGTATCCACTCTGCTGAGTGCTCAAGGCACTAAGATACGAAAGACTTTGAAAATGACGTTAAGAAGGGTGGATAATCGTTCTTGAGCACAGTGATTCAAAATATTTTTCGTATTCAGCTAAATAAAACTGATACCAGACGTTTTTTTTTAAGTATATCTTATCTCGGCGAAACACCACCAGGGATGTGTTTCACTAAGATAAGAAAGATTTTACGCTCGACTTTACGTTCGACTGGTAACCCTTCTTGCGCGTAATCATTCATAATAGTGCGCGCATTCAGCGCAGGAATTGATACCAGTCGAATGTAAAGTTGCGGGTAACTTTAAAGCCCAAGTACAGTTTTGGTAAAAGCGAATATTTTTATTGCCCAATTTTGTCTTCAAATCTATATAAAATGAAACAGGATATCATGAACATGCTATACAAAAGATTGTGCGAAAAATGAAACAAGTTTTGGAAAAGTTATAACCTAAAATGTGCAAAATATTTCAGCGTCGTTTCCCCCGACGCTGATTCAATATTTTCTTTCTGGATAAAGCACAACTTCTCATGCACAGAATTGGATGAACATTTCAGAATTTATTCTTTGTGTATTCCTTTTTATCATGCTTTTATCAAATATTGGAAATAACTTTGTATATGCCCGATAAGAAGCAAAATATCATTCTAACCAAGAGAGGGCGCAAAATACAATTTAACGGTCAAATTCAAATTTTCGAAAGAATTAGCTCGTAGAAAAATATGCTATGGTCTTAAAATGTGTATACAAATTGCATGTCATGGTAAATATCCCCAAAATTCACATTTCTTAATCTTTACCAAAACTTNTTTTAAGTAGATTTGAAGACAAAATTTGGCGATAAAAATATTGGCTTTTACCAAAACTGTACTTGGACTTTAAACTAGAGGGCCGGCAATTTGACTCCCACCTAGCATGGCGTTAATTTTCATCGGCAAGAAGTGCATCCACATTGTATTGCACTCAACCCAGGTGAGGTGAATGGGTACCGAGCAGGAATGTATTCTCCATGAAATAGATAGGCGCCTCATAGCTGATATTGCTTAAGCCTGGTTAAAGGGAAACCAACCCCTGAGATTATCATGCTCTCATTGAATGAAGAATAATTAGATGAACAACCTGTGAAAATTTGAGCAAAATCGGACAGCCCGTTCAAAAGTTGTGACTTTTCAAAGTCACAGAGATAGGACGATCCCTATCACTCATGGGGATCCGTGCGATCGGCAAATTCAAAGGAATCCGTGACGTCATGTCGGACAGCTTCTCATTCACTCTGTATACACATTTTCACATTTTCTCCCTTTTTTCGGAAAAGTCAACAAAATACCAATTTTCGATTAGGGTGTAGCATTTCTGTATTGATTCTGCATGTAATTTGAGAAGAATGATATTGCAACCTTACTCTAAATTTTACATTAATCCATTTTAAAAAAATTCTATGTACAAAGTGAATGAGAAGTTGTCCGACATGACGTCACTGATTCCTTTAAATGTGCCGATCGCACGGATCCCCATGAGCGATAGGGATCGTCATATATCAGTGACTTTGACAATTCATAACTTTTGAATGGGTTGTCCGATTTTGCTCAAATTTTCACAGTTCATTCATCTGATCTTTCTTCGTTCAATGAGAGCACGATAATTCCAAAGGCTGGTTCCCCTTTAATGATACTATTCTGATTGTAGATTAAGCGCATAGAGACGCAATGGCAGTGAGGTGCTCTATGTAAGCACTGTGTTGAAAGTCGAGAGTCATTGAAAGTATCAATCGTTATCTAATATATACTCTCGTCCCTGTGAGCCTTGACGGTATAATCCGGACGGTATTTCACTAATAATAATAATAGATGCAATTTATATAGCGCACGTATCCACTCTTGCGTATTCAGCTAAATAAAACTGATACCAGACGTTTTTTAAAGTATATCTTATCTCAGTGAAACATCGCCAGGGAGATGTTTAACCAAGATAAGAAAGGCTTTACGCACGACTTTACGTTCGACTGGTAACCCTTCTTGCGCGTAATCATTCATAATAGTGCGCGCATTCAGCGCAAGAATTGCTACCAGTCGAACGTAAAGTTGCGGGTAACTTTAAGAACGACTTGGTGAAACACCTCCCAGGTGTGTTAGTGACATACCGTGATGCGCACAGTGACATACCGTGGTGCGCACAGTGACATACCGTGATGCGCACAGTGACATACCGTGATGCGCACAGTGACATACCGTGATGCGCACAGTGACATACCGTGATGCGCACAGTGACATACCGTGATGCGCACAGTGACATACCGTGATGCGCACAGTGACATACCGTGATGCGCACAGTGACATACCGTGATGCGCACAGTGACATACCGTGATGCGCACAGTGACATACCGTGATGCGCACAGTGACATACCGTGATGCGCACAGTGACATACCGTGATGCGCACAGTGACATACCGTGATGCGCACAGTGACATACCGTGATGCGCACAGTGACATACCTATTTCTTCGGAGCAGTCCCTGTCTTCTAGAACAAGATCATCAATATAGATGTTCCGATAACCACCTGATTCTTCAGTGTTCACGCTCCCTTTCACATAGATCTGATAAGACGAGGCTCCTCCGATGGCAGGGATGGACACCTGAATTAAGAAATACAAATATCACGGTTTAGTGATGATAACAAAAGAAATCATTGCAGCTACATCGGATCTTCAAACGTATTATTTTCATTCTTTAACTCTTTGATTTGTATCTTTTATATGACGGGAAAAAAATAATTCGATCAATAAAACCAAAGTTGCTCACGTATTTGGAATTTGGAATTTATTCATTTGAACGTCATCGACATATACAGCCAACATTTTGTTCTGATTACATTTTTTTTTTCATATACATTGTGTTATGTCAAACAAATTATACAAAATAAAGAAAATATGAATGATTTGATTACAATAATAAAACAATTATATGTTAAATAAAATAGATATTTGACAACAAAATACATAATCATTTTCTAGCAAGGATTCATTATGAACCCATGCATATTTTAAACAAATGCAAAATTATAGATTTTATACAATAAATGTATTTTAATATTTGAAAAAGAATGACAAAATCACGTGAAGTGAACTGTATCATTGCTTTTGACCAGTTTGAAATGACACTTACGGTGAGTTGTTTCCATCCTTCGCCTTGATCGCCCTGAATGGATTTATAAACTGTAGGCCCCAATGCCGTATCTGTCACTGTCTCCACAGCTAGTCTCTCTATACTCTCTCCATTCATGTGATAATAGAGCTGAAAGCAGCGTGGTGTATCAGAGCTCAACACGGCTGATTTCAAGATCCCGGTGCTTATAGGATTGGAAGGATCGTAGCTGAACTGGAGGTGCAGATAGATACCTGTAAAAGAAACAGTTTTAGTTTTAGTTTAGTTTATTTATTTTCTTCTGCATGCAACATAATTTCGTAGTACAGTAAAAAATAACATGATTCAAAAGTATCATTTTGACAAAAGGTCACAAAAAATGAACATAAATATAAAATAAGATATTTTAAACTGTGATGGCAATTTGTCAACAATACACTGTATGACATGTAAATCATAGAAGAAGGATTATCTTGTAAGCAAATTGCTTGAAAATATAAGACAACCCTGAGAAAAACTAGTAAGATTTATTAGTATAATTTTTCGATGCGTAAAATTATTATCACGATTTTTGCAAATCTAAAGAGATGGAGATGAGGATGAAGATGAAAAGGATGCAGATGAGGATGATGGTGGGAGAGAAAAGGATGAGAGCGAAAATAAGAACGTTTACTAAATAGTAAGGAAAATAATGTCTAACATTTATGTAGCGCTTCCTATAATGTTGCGTGGAAGAAATAGAGGAGTAGGAAGAAGATCAGAAGCAACAAATTTTAGGTCTTTAATATGAGAACATCTTCAGAAATAGTACCAAGGGAATCCTAAGATCTTAGAGAAATCATTCAAAGGGCGGGTTTACTAGTACTAGATGCAAATTTCATGCGTTCTCTTTACACGAAGGTTGTTCTTGACAACTCGAAAGCTTGCCCCAGGTTTGTCAGACATAGCAACAAGTAATATATACACACCAAATTCAACGTATATTAGTTCAATTGTTACTCATCGGTTTACGGAATACCACGTAACTACATCCGTAGGCGAGAAAAATGCATACATTCGAATCTATTAGTAGACCGCTCTATTTCGGAATTACATATCTTTCTGGTCCAACGCTCCCTTCCGTGCTGAAAATGTTAAAGTGGGTTTTCGAAATTGGTGGACGGGGGCCTGTAGAAGATAACAACGAATGCGCATCTGATGTGCGCAATAAACGATGCCCACATCAGATGCGCATTCGTTTCTGCAGTTCCCAAGCCTCCGGCAACCAATTTCGAAATCCCATTAATGGATGTTGTCAGAGTGTGTACAGGTGCACCAGGCAACTAGACAAAATGGCTGTCAATATGAAAAGTCGACATGATTTAGTAAGGGAGGGTAGGATGGTCACTTGTATAAGAAAGGCGATATACGTACAAATCAATGAAGGGCGGTGTTTCACCAAATGACTTTAAGAACGACCGGCGTACGCTAACAAGTGTAATAAAGATAAGATCGTGGAATAAAGATAAGATGTATGATGATACAGTACAAGAATGTATACAATCCGTGTTTAAAGTCGCTCTTAAAGTCTTTTGTAGGCAACCCATCCTTTCGGAAACTTACCGTATTGTGCACCATACGTATTATCGGCGTCAGGTCCTTTATCGATTGTTGTATCTCCATTGACACGTTCCCATTGAAGTTGATCTCCCGTTTCATCCTGGTTCTTCCACGTGCAGTAACCGTTCTGGAAGTCACAGCTGCCGAGAGGCAAGCAGGGGTAGTCTTCTAGGACTATTTCATCTAATGAAACCCCACCTCCCTGCACAAAATCACTTGTACCCGCGTCAAACGAGATCTACAGAAAATGACATATTATAAAAATTATATTAACAACGATGATATCCAGGCAGATTACTATGATATATTACTATTACTATGAGTTAACATCGGAAGCCCTGGTCACATAGGACCCTGGAAGCAACACGGTTCACCCCGACTCTTTGTTAATTTACAGTTAACTGCCTCAGAACAACGAGTCGGGGTGAATCGTGTTGCTTCCGGGACCCTATGTGACCGGGGCATTACATAACATCATACCAACATTCCCATTCATTCTGCTACCCATGCTGATAAGGTTGACTTAAAAACAACACACATCACACACACACACACACACACACACACACACACATATATATATATATATATATATATGTACGGGGTTTCGCCTCCAAACATGGACATGTGTTTTCGTTTGTGTGGGTTTGTGTGTTAGTTTAGAATTCGTCACTATGGACCGAGGACACATCCCTGACGATCCAACATATGACTGAGGATTTGCAATCGTGGACGTTCTAATTTGACAAAGAACCATCCAACCAAGTACGTACCTCCGATCCTTCTTTAAATACATTTTTATTGTAAAGCTTTACATATACGATCTGATCTCATACAGAATTACAACCATGGACGGTCCCCCGTTGCAGGTACGTCCGCGGTTTGAAGGTACTTTTGCATGGTGTGGTCCGCGGTTGGCGGCGATTTCAAACGCACACACACACACACACACACACACACACGCACACACACACTCACACACACTCTTACCTTCATCCTGCTCCTCGTACTGATAAGGTTCACTTCTATGACATGCCACACCTCTGTACGTGTGCTCTGTGATTCTGCCTTCCATAATAATCAAGTTTACATCAAACACACCTACACTACACACATACACACGCACACCCACTCACGCACATCCACTCACACACACCCTTACATTCATTCTGCGAACAGCACTGATCAGGTTGACTTCTATAACATGCTACACCTTCGTGTGCTCTGTGATTCTGCCTCCTGTAATGATTAGATTACCTCAAACACACACATCCTGCTAACAGCACTGATCATTTTGCCTCCTGTAATGATTAGGTTTACATCAAACACATATACACATATATACATACACACCTATACACATACACACCCACACCCACACCCACTCACACACACTCTTCCCTTCATCCTGCTAACAGCACTGATCAGGTTGACTTCTATAACATGCCACACCTCTGTGTCCTCTGTGATTCTGCCTTCCATAATAATCAAGTTTACATCAAACACATATGCACCTACACACATATGCACCTACACACATACACACCCACACCCACTCACACACACTCTTACCTTCATTCTGCTCCCAGCACTGATCAGATTGACTTCTATGACTTATCATTCCTCAACAATGCTCGGCGATTGTGCATCAAGTTTACCTCAAATACACGCACACGAACCTACACACACCAACACACACACCAACACCCAACACACACCCTTCCCTTCATCCTGCTAACAGCACTGATCAGGTTGACTTCTATAACATGCCACACCTCTGTGTGCTCTGTTATTTACATCAAACACATATACACCTGCACACATACACACCCACACCCACACACTCACACACACCCTCCCCTTCATCCTGCTAACAGCACTGATCAGGTTGACTTCTATGACATGCCACACCTTTGTGTGCTCTGTGATTCTGCCTTCCATAATAATCAAGTTAACATCAAACACATATACACCTACACACATACACACCCACACCCACACCCACTCACACACACTCTTACCTTCATCCTGCTCCCCGTACTGATAATGTTGACTTCTATAACATGCCACACCTCTGTGTCCTCTGTGATTCTGCCTTCCATAATAATCAAGTTTACATTAAACACATATACACATATACACATACACACCTATACACATACACACCCACACCCACACCCACTCACACACACTCTTACCTTCATCCTGCTAACAGCACTGATCAGGTTGACTTCTATGACATGCCACACCTCTGTGCGCTCTGTTATTTACATCAAACACATACACACCTATACACATACANAAAAACATAACTTGCAAATAATAAGATTGGCTGGATTGCCCTTTCAGAAGAATTAAAATAAATACTTCTGTTCTTCCAAGAGGTCCAGATATACAAGATAAATAATTATGGTGAGAATATAGAAATATTAAAACTGAAGAATAATTATAATGTAAATTACACATACACAAACACACGCCAGTAGACGCACATACAAAACATATACGTAACCACGAACACATACTTACATAAACACACAAAAGGACACGCTCATGTGTCTTCACTCCGCTTCCAACAATGACGAGGTTAACCTTTTTTTTTTTTTTTATAAATACACACATCCACATACACACACACGCACGCACACCGTAACCTTCATTTTTTAACTGTATTGGGGTCTATAACATAGCACCCCCTCTCCCAGACACATACACACCCTTACCCTCATTCTGCTCCCAGCACGTATCAGGTTGACTTCTATGACATACCATTACTCAACAATGCTCTGTCATTTTGCCTCCTATAATGATTAAGATTATCTAAAACACACGCATACACACACCAACACCCAACACACACACACACCAACACCCAACACACACCCTTCCCTTCATCCTGCTAACAGCACTGATAAGGTTGACTTAAACATGCTACGCTCTGTGTGCTCTGTGATTATGCCTTCCATAATAATCAAGTTTACATCAAATACATATACACATACACACATACACACCCACACCCACTCACACACACTCTTACCTTCATCCTGCTCCCCGTACTGATAAGCTTCACTTCTATAACATGCCACACACACCTTCGTGTGCTCTGTGATTCTGCCTCCTGTAATGATTAAGATTACATCAAACACATATACTCATATATACATACACACCTATACACACCCACACCCACACCCACTCACGCACACCCACTCACGCACACCCACTCACGCACACCCACTCACACACACCCTTACCTTCATCCTGCTCCCCGTACTGATCAGTTTGACTTCTATAACATGCCACACCTTTGTGTGCTCTGTGATTCTGCCTTCCATAATAATCAAGTTTACATCAAACACATACACCTACACACATACACACCTACACCCACTCACACACACCCTTACCTTCATCCTGCTCCCCGTACTGATCAGTTTGACTTCTATAACATGCCACACCTTTGTGTGCTCTGTGATTCTGCCTTCCATAATAATCAAGTTTACATCAAACACATACACCTACACACATACACACCTACACCCACTCACACACACCCTTACCTTCATCATGCTCCCCGTACTGATCAGTTTGACTTCTATAACATGCCACACCTCTGTGTGCTCTGTGATTCTGCCTTCCATAATAATCAAGTTTACATCAAACACATACACCTACACACATACACACCTACACCCACTCACACACACTCTTACCTTCATCCTGCTCCCCGTACTGATAATGTTGACTGCTATGACATGCCACATCTGTGTATGCTCTGTGATTCTGCCTTCCATAATAATCAAGTTTACATCAAACACATATACACCTACACGCATACACACGCACACCCACTCACGCACACCCACTCACACACACTCTTACCTTCATCCTGCTAACAGCACTGATCAGGTTGACTTCTATAACATGCCACACCTCTGTGTGCTCTGTGATTTACATCAAACACATACACACCTATACACATACACACCTACACCCACACATACGCACACACACTCTAACCTTCATCTGGCTCCCCGTGCTAATAAGGTTTACGTCTATGACATGCCACACCTTTGTGTGCTCTGTGATTCTGCCTTCCATAATAATCACGTTTACATCAAACACATACACCTACACACATACACACCCACACCCACACACACTCACACACACTCTTATACCTTCATCCTGCTCCCCGTACTGATAAGGTTTACTTCTATGACATGCCACACCTCTGTGTGCTCTGTTATTTACATCAAACATATACACACCTACACACACCCACACCCACACACACACTCTTACCTTCATCCTGCTCCCCGTACTGATCAGGTTGACTTCTATAACATGCCACACCTTTGTGTGCTCTGTGATTCTGCCTTCCATAATAATCAAGTTTACATCAAACACATATACACCTACACACATACACACATACACACCCACACCCACACCCACTCACACACACTCTTACCTTCATCCTGCGAACAGCACTGATCAGGTTGACTTCTATAACATGCCACACCTCTGTGTCCTCTTTGATTCTGGCTTCCATAATAATCAAGTTTACATCAAACACACCTACACATACACACCCACACCCACTCGCACACACCCTTACCTTCATTCTGCTACCAGCACTGATCAGGTTGACTTCTATAACATGCCAAACCTTTGTGTGCTCTGTGATTCTGCCTTCCATAATAATCAAGTTTACATCAAACACATATACACCTACACACATACACACCCACACCCACACCCACACCCACTCACACACACTCTTACCTTCATCCTGCTCCCCGTACTGATCAGGTTGACTTCTATGACATGCCATTCTTCAACAATGCTCTGTCCGTCTATCTCCCAGATGGGAGTCGATGAACCTTCCTCCGTTACCATTTTGACCTGTATAGGAAATGAAGAAATACAACAATGAAGACTATAATAATAATAATAATAATAATAATACACAACATTTATATAGCGCTTAATACGAAGTGTTTCTAAGCGCTCTGTGCATTATTACCCGGCTATAGCATGCTTACCAATCGGCGCTCACTGCATTCAACAAATTTCTTCCTACCGGTACCAATTCACCTCACCTGGGTTGAGTGCAGCACAGTGTGGATGAATTTCTTGCTGAAGGAAATTGACGCCATGGTAGTATTCCAACCTACGACCCACGCATTGAAAGGCAAGAGTCAGAACCACTACACCACGACGCCTCCACTATAGAAATACTAATATTGATAATAATCGAATACACCACCAGTGCTCAAGCGTTTTGATCGACTCTACGCACGACTGTACGAATGACTCACACTCAATGATAACAGTGTTTCACCAGGTTAAGAAATACTTTACGAGGCAATCATGAAGCTGTTCCTAGAGCATGAGAACACATGACCGGTTAGTTTGCAAGCACATACCCTAGACTTTCGGTGTGTGCATGCGCAGATCATAATACAGGGCGTGCATATTGTGTGACTACATCACACACATATAGCATTGCTAGCATGCAGACACACAATGCATACCATGTATCACTCTCCGTGTGTGCACACAACGAAACCCAAGGGTCTGTTCTGGCAAACTAACGACTGGTGACAATTTCTCATTTGTCAAGTCGAAGATATATCGGTTACAGGAAAGGGCCATCACTTGTGCGCAGTGTCATGTGTAATTCTTTGAAAAGCGAAATGAAACACAATCCAGGGAGGTGTTTCACCAATTCGTCTGATATCAGTTCTTGCGCGGAATGCGCGTATAATAGTGTGAACCATTGCGCGCAAGAAGGGATACCAGTCGAACGTAAAGTCGTTCTTAAAGTCTTTCTTATCTTGGTGAAACACCTCCAAGGGTTGAGTGCAATCAATGATGATTTTCGCTGAAGAATAGGAATGCATATGAGCCTAAAACCTTCTCTTGAAAAAAAAAATCAGTCTTAGGGGGTGTTGTTCAAAAGTTGCAATTGATCGCAAGTTGCAGTTGATCGTAACGCGCCAATCAAAATCATTGTTTGATGCGCGTTTGGTTAAATGCGAATACCGTGCGCGAATGAAAGTGCGCGTTACAATTGGCAAAGTTGCAGTTGATTTGCAGTTGAT
Organism: Temnopleurus reevesii; assembly: GCA_036244855.1. Classification (NCBI taxonomy): domain Eukaryota; kingdom Metazoa; phylum Echinodermata; class Echinoidea; order Temnopleuroida; family Temnopleuridae; genus Temnopleurus; species Temnopleurus reevesii. The sequence continues at coordinate 144,196 of BQKZ01000774.1, forward strand.
TTTGAACAACACCCCAATAACCACATTATCATGATGTTTTTTTATGTACCATCTCGGGTACAGAGATCTTTAGATATATTGTTGAGTTCTCTGAAGGGATCATATCGAAGTATTATAATAGACATACATGAAGTGAATGTGTATCATATTTACAACCTCCCAAAGTACGGACTTTAAAAGAAATCTATAGACTGTTTAACGGACTCTATATAGGTTTATTGAATGAAGAAAACAATGTAAATATGCGCCCGCATGGAAGACCATCTCCACTTGATGGGCGAATTGAATGTGGGCAATCCATTGTATTGTTTAAAGGGGAACAACACTCAGACATCAAATTGTTATCATTAAATGAAGAAAAATAATACAACCAAACTGTGAAAATTTGAGCAAAATCGGATAATCCATTCAAAAGTTATGAATATTCAAAGTTTTGATTTACAACCCTCATGGGCTCCTTAAATTGGCCAACGTACAGGCACAAAATGGCTGCCAACATGGAGAACTCTCCATTCACTTTGTACACAAAATTTCACATTTTCTTCTTTTTCCAGAAAATTTGACAGAATTTTGTTTTTTTCGGTTAGATATATTATAGCCACATCAATTCTGCAAGCATTCCAGAAAGAACGGTGGTGATTCCTCATTTGAAATATGATATTGATCCACTTTCAATAGATTTATATACAAAGTAAATGAGGAGTTTTCCATGAATGACATCACAGATTATGCTAATTGGTTATACGTTGCCAATTCAAGGATGCCTAGCTCATGAGGAAAGGATAAGTTTAAAAATTAATAACTTTTGAACGGATTATCCGATTTTGCTCAAATTTTCACATTTTGTTCATCTGATTTTCATTTACTGACTATACATTATTGTCTGGGTGTAATTCCCCTTTAAATTTTGAATGTTTTTAATATGGAAATAAATCTAATTCAATTCAATTTACCCCTACGGTCGAAGCCTTTGTGTTGCCCATATGTTACCAGAACCTACAAACCACAGAACCATTGTATTGTTTAAATGTTGACTGTTTTTAAAATGGAAATAAATTCAATTCAATTCAATTCACCTCTAGGGTCGAAGCCTTTGTTTTGCCCATATGGTACCAGAACCTATAAACCACAGAACCATTGCATTGTTTAAATTTTGACTGTTTTTAAAATGGAAATAAATTCAATTCAATTCAATTCACCTCTAGGGTCGAAGCCTTTGTGTTACCCATATGGTACCAGAACCTATAAACCACAAACCATTGCATTGTTTAAATTTTGACTGTTTTTAAAATGGAAATAAATCTAAATCAATTCAATTCAATTCACCTCTAGGGTCGAAGCCTTTGTGTTGTCCATATGGTACCAGAACCTATAAACCACAGAACCATTGCATTGTTTAAATTTTGACTGTTTTTAATATGGAAATAAATTCAATTCAATTCACCTCTAGGGTCGAAGCCTTTGTACTGCCCATATGGTACCAGAACCTACAAACCACAGAACCATTTTATTGTTTAAATGTTGACTTTTTTTTTAAATGGAAATAAATTCAATTCAATTCAATTCACCTCTATGGTCGAAGCCTTTGTGTTGCCCATATGATACCAGAACCTATAAACCACAGAACCATTGTATTGTTTAAATGTTGACTGTTTTTAATATGGAAATCAATTAAATTCAATTCACCTCTAGGGTCGAAGCCTTTGTGTTACCCATATGGTACCAGAACCTAAAGCATCTTCCCTGTTCATCTGTTAGATCAAGGTAACCTGTTTCTACGATGGCTTGCTGGGTGTTTGAAGTGAAGACAGACAGATTAGCGTGCAACATATGACCTATCAAGAAAACATGCAAACAAAGGCAAATCAATTACAACTCATAGTTTACACATGTGAAATAGTCGACACCAATCAACAATGGGTGACTTCAAGTACGGTGTTGTACGCTGGTGTTGGTGTTGCAGCAAAACCAACGCCAGCCTCAATACCAAACTTGAAGTCTGTCGGTGTTTGGGGTAGACCTAGTAAGAGTCTGACGTATTTCCGGTCGTTTCTGTATCACTTCTGTAACCTGACCAACGGTGTTGGAGCTTGGTTTACGGACCCTTTTGCTCTCTCAACACCAAAACCAACACCGAACACCGTACTTGAAGTTACCCAATGATGTATTCTACTATTTAAAAAATGGCAACAAAGATAGATTAATGATAAACACAATATATATTTCAATATATGTAAACGCATCGAACATATGAGGGACCAAGCAATTTGGAAGCCTAGTGAAACTTTCTCTCTTCAATCAACTAAAATACATTTGGATGAATTAATTCGCCCATTCTTTTCGGTCAAAAAAAAAAGAAAATAAGAAATGCACAATTTTATAAGACTATTGACTAGGACAATGTAACTAATACATGCTATCCAGAGGGGAGTTGCAAAAAATTGAAGTTAATTGAAAGTTGCAATTAATGATCAGCTCTTGCCAATGAAACACATTTTCGTCCAATTTATTTCTAATAATACGTTGATATAGCAGTAATGACATATCGATTGTAATAATCATTCCATGGTTTCATGTAGTTTTTGTATAGTCTAATTGGATACATTTATTTGTATATCATTATTCATTTTGTATTCTAAAATATATTTTGTATTGCATTCAATGGGTAAAGGAAAATAGACTGAAATGGAGTAAACACCGTTTATCAATTCACCTATTCGTATACAGTCAAACCTGTCTACAGAGGCCACCCCAAGGGAAACAGAAAAAGTGGCCACTGTAGACAGGTGGCCTCTATAGACAGGTTCTAATATACAGTCAAACATGTCTACAGAGGCCACCCCAAGGGAAACAGAAAAAGTGGCCACTGTAGACAGGTGGCCTCTATAGACAGGTTCTATAACATGCATTTTCACCCAGATGGAATCAATTCAAGTGGCCACTACAGACAGGTGGTCACTATAGACAGTGGCCACTATAGACAGGTTTGACTGTATTTATTATTCATTCATGTATGCAGTGGTATGCAGTATTCATACTCATCCATCTATGTAATGATATCGCAAACTCGTCCTCTTCCCCGACCATGTACATAGTACAACAGGGCCCCGTAACATAAAGGTTTGCGATTGATTGCTAATCTTATAGCAATTGATATCAATCGCAAGTCTATGGCAAATCATGTACTAAAGTTTGCAATCGATCGCAAAATCAAATAGCGATTAATCGCAAACCTTTATGTTACGGGGCGCAGATCGTAAAACTACAGTGTTAAGGGTTTCATACCTGCCAGCATTTGGATTTTGAAAAATCAAGGGAAACACGAAGGGGTTCATGGGCAACAACTGGGATTTATACAATTCTTTAGGGAGCCGGGGGGGGGGGGG